>JBBPPX010000124.1:0-72897 GCA_038092235.1 Leccinum boreale
TGAATTTCCACTAGCCTACATTTTTGCTCTCTGTACTCGTTGAATTGATATACAAATTTCATTCTCGTCACGCAGAAGTCACGAACAGCACGTGATGTTGGTCAGTTTCGCATGACGACTACCTTACCGGCGGGGCCTCAGCCTGTGATGCGTCCTCGTGTGATTCTTGTTTTGATCCTTTTTTTAGTAGGTACCAATCAGACCATTACCAGATCCTGCTGGAAAGTCACTGGCACTTCCCGCAGTGAATGATAGGGTGTCATGGGACGTGATGCTGGGCATCATGTGTCATAAGTTATTGTTCACAATCATGTTTGATGCCGCCCTAAGCTCCATAAGCTTAACTGTGAGGCAGCCTCCGACGGACAAGCTAAATTCCTTCTTCTTCATCCTCGTCACCCGATACCTCTGCATTTTCCTGCCCGACCTTGGCCATCAGCTGTGCCAAATCTTGTTCTTCCGTTTCCGAAACTGCTTTCGGCTGCGACGAATTCTAAACACCGATACCAGTAGAGAACCCAATGACTTACCTTCATTTTGACGACCAATGCACCTCCTTGTGACTCGATCGAACCCTGTATAGATTCGATGGCGCGGTCGAGGCGGTCGAGCGCAACAAACTACAATAAGACGTATGTCAGTGTCTTGGCTGTCGCCCATCCGCATATACTCGTTACCTTGTCTGTCGCGTTTGTGCTCAGTACGTACAACGGCGGAGCGACTAACTTGGCTTTGATCGGTACAGTTTCGTTGCTCTCCTTTTCGCCTGCCCTCAGCGCTCTCTTGATCGCATCGATGCCAGCCGGCGTATAGCATGTCAGTTCAATGTCCGCCCGAAGTTTGATGGGCTGGGGCGTGAGCCGTCGGGCGATCGTGCTCGTGAGCGTGGTAACGGTACCAGGTGTGGGTGGGTTGGCAAGCGAAGAAAAAACTGTGTCCTGTTCGCTAGACACGCAAGTTAACGCTCGGCGTCAGTGCAGTGTGTAAGAATGGAATGAACGCACGTCAGGGCCAACTTGAACGCATCATATGGGTGTCCGTAGATCTTGCCGAGCGGCCAAGCAACCCGCTCGTACAAGTTTTCCAATCGAGCTTCTTCGGATGCCCCCCCTGGAGCGTCTTCAACCCCGGCAACTTCCTCGTCGGCAGCAGCTGGAGTTTTGGAGGCAACATGTCGCATGATTGAGGCGACTGCTTTCGATTTCATATATCGTTCTTCACACTTTGTGATATCCTCTGGAGAAACGCGACGTTTGGAGAGATCGATATATCCTAGGTATTGAATCGGAAAACGAGAATCAATTCGAGGTGACTTGCATGCATGCGCTCGAACATGCCTTTTTCGCGATCTACCCTCAGCACGACAACGACTTCGTTTCTGCCGACTCTGATTAGTTTTTGGATTGACCTTATGCGTCTTCTAGACAGCTCGGAGAGTAGAATCATTCCCTCGATGTTGTCATATTCGAGCTGTTCTCGAGTTGTATCATGGGCGGATAATGCATTTTCGCTTGCAGTGCAGGACTCACTAGCTTCACATAGGCACCCATCTCTGCGATCTGACGAACCTGCACCATGACAAGTTCGTCTACCTCTGGATAGCGCTGTTCGTAGTATCGCATGTTGTCGGGGGATTCAAGTGACTTGGAGTACAAATGCCAGATCCGATTATCATACGATTATGTAATACACAGACACCGCTACTCTTCATCGTCTGATTCCCCGGACTGTGGTACTTCATCAGAGTCGGTCGGAGCGTGATTAGGATTGGGGACCAATAGGTCCTCCACGCTTCCTGATGCAGCTGTATTGTCCTTGTACTTGCGCGACCGTTCATAACTGTCTTCGAGTTCGGCGAGAATCGCGTCCTGCATCGCGGAGGCCTCATCGGCTGATTTGCATGTTTTATATTTCTGTAAATATGCACTGGAGGACTTGTCAGCGGCAAGACACGGAAGGAAAGTGTTGTACTGACTTGTTGACCTTCCAAAATTCGTCTCCCCAGTTGAAGCCACTTAGAAGGGTCTCTGCATCCCGATCGAATCCAGTGATGGACAGAGCAGCTGCGAGCGCTTCCACGCAGTTGAGTCTCCAGGGCTTACCGTAATTCGTTGGGTTGGTGGCAAGGAGATACGGCACTGGACAGTGGACGTTGGTGAGGTCAGAGAAAGGCCGAGTGGCATCTATTTACGTACGCAAACGCTCGCTTGGACTGGCTATCTTGGAAAAGGGGACCTCGGCTAGACGTGCCCACGAACACTCGACGACCGCGAGCCCGTCATTGGCGATGATGTCCCTATCAGCGGGGCTCAGGACGCAGGACGCATTGGGTCTCGGGGAATGGTGAACACGATCGAGCAGGGCCAGCCACACGCGGACGACTCACGAGACGACGATGCCACGGAAGCGGTGCCCGACTCTGAGCTGTCGGATGAGACCGAGTCTGGCGAGCTTCTTTCCAGAGCATCTGCGAGGGTCGCAGTGATCAAAATCCTTGCGGGGTGTCAGAGAATGCGGTAGTTGTATTGAGTTCATACTCACCCACATTGCCAGCTTAACATCTGTTGATAATTTCGTGTCCTGCTCCTGGTGCTGGTCGCGCCGACGTCGGTCACGGTGGGTCATGATGATCGTTGCGACCCCCCACCTTCGCGACCCCTCCTCCTGCAAATTGAGCTAACCCTAACCAGACGACACGTGTTTTGCACGCGTGCATCAAACCCTAACCCGACAACACGTGTTTTGCGTCCCCACTGTCGTCCCCGTCCAGCACGTCGTCGTCCTCACCGTCCATGGCGACGAACAACGCACCCCCGCCTGGGATTCCAGAAGCGACGCGTCAGTCCACTCAGGCATGGCAGAGCGACCTCCTTGAGCTCTTCAACAACGCACGGGATCGCTTTCCGGACGTCGTATGGGACCTGCATCCAGACGACGATGACGACTCGGTAGAGGAAGTCTGGGGCCACAAAGGTCTGTGACTTTCCTCTCTCTCGTTTGTCTTAGATCTGACTTTCCCTCAGCGATCGTATATGCGCGTGCCCCGCCTTCTTTCCAGGCGCGCTACTTTTCATTCCGCCCTCCGCCCATCTCGTCACCGACACCTTCGCCATCTCCAGCACCCGCACAGTCTTCGCTTTCCCTCGCTCTCACCCTCGACTATGCACGCAACTCTCGTTCCCCTTCTCCTTTCCGTTCCGCTTCCCCCTCGTCCATATCCCAAGGCCCCATTCTACGAATCTCCCAGCAAATATCTCCCGCCCTCTTCTCTAACGAGCTGGAATATCTGTACACCGGAAAGGGTCTCGGAGAGGCTTTCGAATTTCTATTTGATACTTCCGAGTCACGCGATCTCGTCGACGCCGAGGAAAACCGTGTGGACAAAATGCGCAAGGACCTCGTTTACATGTGGCGTTCTCGTCTCTACTCAGACATCCGCATCTCCCTCACCGGCACTTTCTCTTCATCCAATCCAGAGCATACCACCGCAATCTTCTCTTCTCATCGCTTCATTCTCGTCTCTCGTTCCCCTTACTTCCGAGCCCAGCTTCTCACCTGGGGCCCCAAGGCACCCATCGTTGCCGGATCCTCCCCCCCAGGTGAACCCCTAACAGTCACCCTCCCCTCTCCACCATTCACCCCTGCATCCCTCCATTTCACCCTGGGTTACATCTATACGGGCACCCTCGTTTTCTCTCACCGAACATATGATTTAGATACCGCGTTTGCGATTCTTCGATCAGCAGATTATCTTTCTCTATCCCAACTCCACAACGAGGTCCAAGCCCGCATCGTTTACGAGATGCTCCATGGCCTATATCATGCATTCCTCGAATTCGAAGAGTACGAACGCATCACCAGTGCCAAGTGGGGCATTGGTGGTTGTCGATGCCGCCAGTGTGCCCGCAGAGTTCCACGTGTGCTCGAATTCGCGCTCGTGGACGACGTCAGCAACAACTACCTGGAACGTGGCGCACGACGCGCTCTCGTAGGTCTCTTCGGAGAAGGCTGGTGTAATGCAGAATTCACCACTCTATCTCAGAAAATACGCGACAGCGTTGTCAAGGGTGTTGGCAAGCGCACCACACCCACCAACATATTTCCTCTGCTGTTCGCTGCTCAACACGCTATGAAGAAGCTGGATGCCGCAATCGATGCATGGGCTGACATTTCGAGGGAGATGGTCTCAGTGGCACAGAAAACGATCGACGAATGTCTTGTAAAGGAAAGCGAGGCATGCTTTGAGCAGGCTGAATGGGTGGATATGTTGGAAGGTGACGGGGCTGGGTTCGAAGACGGAGAAAGGGTAGGCTGGGTCATGGAGGCCCTAAAGAGGGGAATGAGTGAACGTTATGCTGCAATCGTTTATCAGGTGCGTCCGCTAACCCCATCGATTTCATAGCCGATCTTGATTAGTTCGTCGTTGCCACCACAGACGCTCGTGTCCAGCATATTGCTTCGCCCGCATCTGACAGAAACGGACTCGACAATGCTTTCGCAGACTTCGCAGATCCGTGCGCAGGTGGAAGAGGCTCGTGTCGACTTGCTAAGGTGGATCCGGAAACGGTGGATGGGAGTCCGCCAGGAGGGCGGCTTTGACTCGCTCGAGGGATGGTCAATTAAAGAGATCTCGCAAGGTAAGCACCTCGCATAGTTTTCTGTTGGCATGATCTGATTGCGTCCCATCGGTCTATCGCTATCTTTCCAGAGATCGAAGTTCCCGTCGAAGATCTTATCTCTCCCGCACCACACCACACCCTCCGGAATCCTCATCTATCTCGCGCCCTCCGCCCATCCTTGATTCGAGGGTCCAGCGACGCAGACTCGGACACACTCTCAGTCCACTCCCTTCGCGCTTCCGTCCTGTCGCGCGCTGTCCCTAACTCAAAATTCCATGGCCAGGGCAGGGATGGGAACTTCGCAAGTTCAGGGGGGTCGATTCGAAGCGTTGCGCGGAGTACAGCCACCCTCACTCCAATGGGCTCGACGAGAGTCCGCAACCACAGCACGGCGTCCCGCACGAATGACAGGCCCGACTCTAAGCTTACACCTGATTCCGCGAGCATCATGAGTGTACGATCCGGTACAACAGAAAAGGCTCGTGCTCACGGTCATGTCGTGGGACATCGAAAGTCACCATCGGCGCACACGGCTTCTACACGTTCAGCCAATGCAAATGATCGCGAATCGCGTATAAACGAAAGGGATGGAGAGGGGGAAGGGGACAATGACCATGACGGTGCTTCAACCCCGACCCGTCCAATCACGACCCGCTCAAACGGGCGACCTACTCTGTCCAAGATCATCACCAATAGCACCTCATCTATACGCTCCTCAGCCTCGACGTCAACTTCGATTTCTCACTCGTCATCTGCCAAGCATCCCGGTCTTTCCGTCCGGCCCCGACACTCCACCACTATACGTTCCTCACACCACCCGTCCCATCATACTAATGGTTTATCTACTCTTCGTATCCCTTCGTCCACACCCCGTCCGAACTCCTCTCTTTCCTCCGCGGTGTCCGATACCACTTTCCGCACCGCACAATCTGAACTCACACCCACTTCAGCTGGTTCTGGTGGCGCCCGATCCCGCAAAATTTCTGGTGGGTCCACGCTCTCGACCGTCAGCACACGAACCGTTGGAACGTCTGCCAAAAAGAGCACGGCCACAAATGCAGGGGGGTCAGGACCAGGAGGCGTGTCAATGATCCGCGCCCGCGTGGCGTCAGGCGTTTCAATTGCCTCCACGCGAACCCCTGTGCGACATCATGACAAGGATGTCGCAAAAATCAGCCCCGCTTCGACGAAGAAACGGTCGCCGTCTGCAGGTCGCACGACGCCCGTCGCACATAAGAGGTCGATGGTAGGCAGGAATGTTGCCGAAAAGAACGGAAGTCAGAAGTCGTCACCTGTTCCATCCCCACGCATAGGTCGTGTGGAGATTGGGAAGGAACGGGGGCCAAAGACGGACACCGACAAGGAAAATACACCCTTCGTTCCGCCAGTTGATCTACCGGAGGCCGATGACGACACGGAAACAAACCTGCACACGGTCTACACTGCACCAGAATCACCGGAAAAAGGATCTGATCCCGTCATTACTCCCCCTCCCGGTGAATCGGATCCGATACCGGAGGGCGTCCTCACTGGGCGGGAAAGTAGTGAAACGATCACGGCTGCCACGCAATCCCCCGTCAAGTCTTCACCTGAGCTTGCTCTCACCGAATCGACCCTCGCGTCGGCAGCTCTTCCGGGGGCAACGCTCGACATTGGTATTCCTTGCATCATCTCCTCTAAGCGGAAGCGATTCCGTGCGTTTGCCAGATACATCGGGGAAGTCGTTGGTGAACGAGGCCCATGGGTGGGCGTTGAAGTACCGATCGACACCTGGGTCGGCGACGTCAGCGATGGCCGTGCATGGTGCGACGGCTCCTGGGGCGGTGTTCGCTACTTTGACATTGGATGCAGCGGCTCTGAATGGGAGTTTAGTGCTAGCGAAGATAGTCGGGCCCCACGGCGGCGCAAGACAGACTGGAGCAGCGGCCCATCTACATTCAGGGGACCGGGGGGCACCAAGAGAGAAGGGGACCAATTGCATGTCAATCTGGACAGGATGAAGCGGATGCGGAGTGCGTCACCCGCCGCCAGCGACACGTCGTCATCGGAATCCATGGGGCTGTTTGTGAGACCGCAACAAGTGCTTTATGTGGTGGACGCTGTGGGCGCAGATCTCTGAAGCTATGCACCCCCAACCCATCGTGTCACATCTTTTTTTTCGTCCTTTTTCTTCTTCTGACGACCAACACGATTTGCCATTTTCCTGTTCTTTTTATGTGGATAGCTGACGTGACCTTGCCATCATAACAATCCTTAATATTCCCTTGATTCCCGTCAGACTTGTTGCCGGAACTAATCTCTCGTATGACACAAAGAAATTCGTAATCGTCTTTCTGCTTCTCGTCCGCAGGCTCGTATTGCTGTCTTTGTCACTCTGTTCTTTGTGCTGAACTCTTTTCACACCACCAAGCTTGATGATACCACATTCGTTTGATTTTTCGGCTTTCTCGTTTGTTCTTTTTCTCTGTTTGCACGCTCAACATAGCTGGATGAGGTTCGCGAGGCTGGAGGATGATTCACTTCTTGGGAATGAACAGGATGAAACTTTTTCTTTGCTCCATCTTTCGATGCCTTTCTGTGTGGGTATATATGCAATGCACTGGGTTTGCAAATGGGGCATCTATGGTGACACCGGTGACTGCCCGCGATCTGTCGGTGATTCTTTCTGGACTTTGAATCTGTGGAGGTGCAGTGCACCGTGTTTGTACATACCACTTGAACGTTGAACATGGAATATACGAGTCTTCCAACAGAGTTATCATATCCTGGGTCTTGTTGAGCACTATCTCTTGGTCCCTTGCGTAGAGATCGTCAAATGTTACAGCATCGGCCATCGAATGCATGATGTTGATCCTCTGTTTGTCGCAGTTCTTACTTAGGCCCAACATCTTATCATGAATACATGTTCGTTTTTTGCGGCATACAACGATCCACCTGTTATCTATAACAACGTAGGGATGGTTCATTTGGTTCCATACTGATCGGCAAGGACAGTCTCCGTGATCTTCGCCTGAGCTGGATTGTGGATTGTAACACGATCGCACGGAGTGAGTACGACAGGGATGCACGAAGAGGAGTCCCAGTCAACTCACCCTGCTCCTCGACTTGCTTTCGCTTTTGCGCATCCCACGCGTCCAACTTTTCGAGATGGGTCAATTGGATCTGACAGAAGAAAATGACAAATACATACTCCTTTGGTCTCGACCAAGTGAGCAACAGCGGCAGCAGTGAGTCCGCCACTAGAAATATCGATGTTAGGCGACCGAGCGCACAACGGTCAAAAGGTAGTTGGGGATTTCTTACACGATCTCCACGGCCTTTGCGTGGCTAGCGGGCTTGCCATTCTTGGCGAGATGACTCTCGTAGGCCTTGATGGCCTAGAAAAGACGCAACGACACACAGCTTAAATGGGACACATTTAGGTGGAGAACATGCACGAACCCCCCAGGTTATTGCACCGACGAGCGCATCGTGAGCGAGGCTACCATTGTGGTGCTGCATGAACACACCCGGTTAGAATCTATCAATCTGGGCTTGGACAAGGATCAAAAACGTACAACTTCGTCGTGTTGTTCCTTGAATTTGTCCAAACCCATTTCGGATGATGTATTCGATAGAGGGGAAAAAAGGATGTGTAGATGCGATCACCGACGGCCAAAGGTTAGCTTTATATACCTCTCCTGAGGGTCACCGCCTAGCAACCCGAATAGGTGGCCCCCCTCTACGCCGTTTCATTCTTGTCTGACCACGCTTCGAGACCCCACTCGCAATGTGATTTCGGCTAAGACATTGATAACCACGATGGTTGAACGTTAAACCTGGACAGATCAGCTGAGCCCTCAGCCTGTCTACTTTGGCAGTTTCAAATAGGTTCTATTCTTGTCAACTAAATGCGCCCGACATGGAACTCAGCGCCGGAGCGATTGGGAGCAACTCCCTGCTGCGGAGGTTATGTAGAGAAATGAGTACTGAGTCGTCAGACGGACTGGATGGAACAAAACAGACCTGAGTTGATTTTTGTGGTCTGTCAAGGCTACGAGTAGATTCAACCAATCGAAAGTGGGAGGGAGAACTCCGACTCGGACACGACACGGAAAAGCTGGGCCACATGCCAGTCTGCGCTTGCTGGCATGTCCGGGCTATTGCGAACTTGAACGTCGTCATAGTCAGACGAGGCAGTGAAGTGCACTGCCTACGCTCCACAGAAACCTTCGAATGACCAAGGTCTTTCATATGAAATCGATAACAAACGTTTCACGTCAAATTCACCAAGGGGGGGTGCTTCAACTTGATTCAAGTGGGGAAGGGCAACGCCACCTGAATATATTATGTCGTCCATTATGTAAGCCGTAAATCAATCTCTGGACTACAGTTCATTGTACTTACACTAGTTTTGTACTTGTCGCAGAGGTAAGGGTAAAGTGGGGAGCAACGAAATGTTGAAATTAAGCTACAAAAAAAGTAAGGTATGCAATAAAATGAAGTGCAAGTACGATACCCACTTGATTTAAAATTCCATCTACTCCGAGTCGTATAGTATGAGTAGCCAGGCAGGTCTGACTAGTCTCTGCATAGTTGTCCTTTGTCGATCAAGATGGCACATCATGGTAGTGCAGTGCTTGATGATCCACAAGAGTATTTGCATGTGAATTCTAATAGAAGTTGAGCGCTGAGGCCCGAGGCCCGAGGGCTCACCAATTGCCCGGTAATCAATTGCCCACCTAGGCCGGGCTGGTAGACTTGTAACCCCATTTTATTTGACTTGCAGAATCAGATACGGCTATCAGGAAATCCGGCTGCCTTCAAGTGCTGGTCGATTCATTGGCAGTCTGTCGTTCCCCGAGGACGAGGAGGCTGCCAAAAACCATTGCGGGCAAAAAAGTTACGTAATTCCGCAAATTTCAAAACCCTATTTAGGGGCTTATTTATGCCAGTGTCGTTGAGTGTTGCTTCAACTTGGGTTGGGCTCAAGTTCTCTCCGGACAGTAACTACATCTACTCACGACTTATTTCCCAACTTACGACTGGCAATCCCAACTGTCACGACTCATATGGAGCGGAGTCGGGGACTCGGCGTGGCAGCGCCGCTACGATCGTCGCCACAACTTGTATATCAATTGCGACACTCATCAAAACTCATTCCGAAACATTGACAAGACCCATTTGATACTGATAGGCCTTCTAATAGTCTTCACCGAAGCTCACGTCCGTAAATATCACAAAACAGGACACGATAAGCCAGTTGAATGATCCGATCCAAGATTTACTCTCAGTTTGGTATGTCGTTGACCGGAATGCAGAAACTTCTCTGGCCGATGACTGCGTCAAGTATTATGCAACCATGCGTGTAGCAATCTATCTGTAAGCAGTGGGTGGATGAGTACTTTACCAACTAACTTCCCCATCATGTGAGCTCCCATACGCGGCACTGACTGCCCACTGGGAGCACGTTCGGCGCTGGGGTTCGCTCTCCATCCAAAACTTCAAATATTCAACGCTGACCCTAATACTTTCGCACTTTCCAGAAAGCACCATGGATGAAGAAAAACCATTCTCCGAGATACGATCCCCCTCTGGGTCCTCCGCTCCTCCCTTGGCCACCCCTGAGGAGGAGACGTCCCTTGTCAGAAAGATTGACCTGCGAATCTTACCCATCACTTGTCTTCTCTACCTCTTTGCCTGTAAGCGTGATTCCTATATGCGTGCCTTTTACCCTCTCCTCATAATACTTCGCATTCACATAGATCTGGATAGAAGTAATTTTGGAAATGCCCGTCTACAGGGACTTCCTCAAGAAACCCTGAGTGGTGATCCTACAGGCATCCTCTTCAGTTGGGTCAACTCGGCGTTTTACGTTTCATATGTGAGCCCGGTTCTCCACCTTTGCTTTCTTGTACAGATGTTTGCCCCACCTCAAACTGTTATTAATTGCGAGCGTTCATTCCCTCAACATGCATATAATTAGATCCTTTTCCAGATCCCTGGAACCGTGTGTTCCAAGCTCGTCCTGCCGTCCTATTGGATGGCGGCAACTGCTATAGGATGGGGGATCTGTTCCACTTTGACGGTGAGCTCAACTCACCAGGTTTCGGGTTACTCAATATCTCATAAATTCCAACCCGTAGGCATCTGCTTTCGATTTCGGAGGACTTATTTGCGGCCGGCTCGGTCTCGGAGTATTTGAAGCTGGATTTGGTCCAGTGATTCCTCTTTATTTCTGTGCGTGGAGTCTCTTGTCTTCTCTCGCTCGATCTTTCAATTAAATTGCGCTCACCACTTTCCCGCCGACACAGCGTTCTTTTATACGAGGGCTGAACTTGGTCTTCGTATGGGATACTGGTTTGGCTTTGCAGCCGTTGCAGGTGCTTTTGGTGGACTGATCGCCTTTGGCGTCCAACACATTCACTATGGGTCCCCTCTAAAGACCTCCAGTGGTAGCGGTGGCGAATCAGATTGGCGAATTCTATTCTTTATCGAGGTATGTAACAGATCATCTAAAGACGTGTACTAATTAATGCTGTCATGTTGACCATGTAGGGTGTTCCTGCGATCTTCCTCGGCGTCACTGCATTGCTTGTTCTACCCGACAGGCCGGAATCGACAAGATTATTTTCAGAGAGAGAGCGAGAGATAGCCTTGGAGCGCGGTTCGAGAGGAGCTAAGGCTGATATTGGAGCTGTCGTCAACAAAGGTGAGTGACTCACTTGCGGAACTCGGCTGTTTGTTGCAACCATGGTAGTTATCTGATCATGTCCTGTAGCACACGTCTTTTCAGCATTTACTGATTGGCGTATTTACGCTGGCGGCGTGATCTCTTTTGGTCTCAATTGTGCATTGGCAAGTATCTCCGCATTCCTTCCCACAATTATCAAGACTTTTGGCTATAGTGAGCCTTCCTCTTTTCGTTTCATTGGTGGGATGAAGCTTGACAGATCCATTCAGCCAATGCACTCGCCCAGCTCCTCACTGTCCCTCCATATGCGGTCGCTGCAATCGTTCTTTGTGGCGCTGCTTACTTCACCGATCGCTTCCAAACCCGCGGACTCGTCATCGCCAGTTCATGTTTCCTCGGCGCGATGGGATACCTGATCTTATTGCTCGTACCGATCAATCCACATGCAAAATACTTTGCAGTGTTTTGCATCGCCAGTGGCATATACACGTCCATGGGCATCTCCATTGCGTGGTTCGCACATAACCTCGGCTCTGAATCCAAACGGGCCACTGGCATACCCATGTTCATGGCTATAGGTCAAGGCGGATCGATCCTAGGCACTAATCTCTACCCGACTGTCGACGGTCCGCGGTACATGTAAGTGGTCAGGATTGTGTATTCAAATGGTTCATGAGTTCAATGGATCCGTAGCCGTGGTTTTAGCACCCTGTGCGCTCTGAATGTACTTGGTGGTGTGCTCGCCGCGATCCTTTACATGTCATACAAGTGGGACAACACCCGACGAGATGCATTACATGGTCATCCAGATCCGAATGCGCCCGTGGACACGAGCGAGCTGGCTGACAAGGTAAGCGTGATGATATGAAGACGCAACATCGGTGTTGATATTGGATTCTTAGACGCCTGGGTTCAGGTACATCCCATGACCTGTGGGCCTGATGATACCCAAATGGATGCTCAAACGTTGCGACACGATTATACAGCAGTTTTCAGACCGGCTGGCGGCAGAGACGAACTCATTCAAGTTCATAGAGAATGAAATTTTGAGCCGACTTTAGTGTTACCGCTCCACGTAGCGAGATGAATCATGATTTTGAGAGTGAGGGATGTTTGAGCGCGTGCTACTAGCCCTCCGGATCCCGATCCACCGTGCCTGTGTCGCCGTAGTGTCTGACAAAGAGAATATCCCCCTGCAACGGCTCTGCCTTGTTCGGGACATGTATTTCTCCGATCCGATCCCTACGCGTAGCCATTCAGATCCGCCTGCGCGCCGTGTGGTTGGTGGGAAATAGCAGTGTCGTAGTCATGTCCGACGCACACGAAGCATACCTCCGAAAAGCTAGGCAATATGATATACTAGCCCATCCGATCTTGCCGTGGGCCAATCTATATATATCGTGCAACGAAACCAAACGGGAGAGTTTGTTAACTTTATCGGGTCCGATTCAGATTCGCAGTGGACGATCTCTCACAATTTGCGGCGCTCACTGGCAGTGTGTGGTTACTTGGTAGTTAAAACGTTAACCGGTTACTGTCGAGTACATCGATCAATTGCGCGTGTAGATAGCATTATATTCAAGGATCGCCACATCAGCACATAGATACAAGTCACTTTCTGGGGAGCAATGCACAAATCCAGCGAAAGGATAAGGGAGTGCGGGGACCATCTGGCTGTTCTGGTTTGTGTCAAATAGCCAGAGGATCCCTAGAATGCATGTATCCGGGCTCCAGGAGCACCATGAATACCTCGCAGGATGATCCGGAAAGGATCAACATCAGTAAAGACTGTCCAATATCCTCCCTACTAGTACTTAGACGAAACACACCGTGTGTTTCTGGGACTATACTGCCCTCATCCGCAGCAGACTATCGCACACACTGCACGTCGACGAAAACAAAGGTATCGGCCGATCAACTGAGCTTGGCACTGAGAAAGGATCGGGCATCGGGCCGGTTAAATGACTTACCATTTGATCACGGGCCTCGCTTACTTTGCAAGGGTTGATTAAGATTCTGGGCCCCGTCCGATTCTGAGGGCGAAGGCCAGCTGGTTGGGGTTCCATGGGTGTACTGGAATGACGAGACCGGCGACTTTGACAACAACCATGACGAGAACGGCCAAGTTTACTTTCCGGATCTTGGCAGGTGTGGTTGCGCCACACATACCCTTATCCGAAATCAGCGGAGTGCTAGCACTGATATGGGTTGGTTGCATTATGCATGGATTCGGGAAGCTGTCCCGGTCCAAGCGAAAACAAAAGCTCAAAGTATGACGTGTAGTAATGGGTGTGGAGTTGTGTGGACCTGTCGGGGTCAGTGTGTGACAATGCACGTCCTGCATGATCAGATCCCTGCAAGACAACTGGCAACGAGACGCTTTTTTGATCGTGTGCCAGGTTGGTGCCAGGCGTGTGCGGTGGAACCGGGCTGAACCAAGACCACGCTCTATTTCCGCGTCCCTGCACAAAGCTAAACTGCTCGTCTAGTTTGATCAATACACCGCTACCCATCAAACGCATCAAGCAGTGAGCACTGCCAGAGCGCTGATTGTTCGTAGTGTCAAGTACTGCCAGATTTCAAGGAGTACCGTGACTGCAGTACCCGTGACTACGGTCGGTTAGTAACATGAAACGAAAACACGTGATTGCCATTATAATTGAGTCAGACTTAGAGCCGACAACTCCACATTCTCCTTTACATAAAAGCCCACTGATCGTGCTTTCAAGCTCCAAACCTTCCTTTTGCTTCCTCCCCTTTGCATGGGCTGATTTCTCATTCCTTCGCGCATCATCCTGCGACTGTTAACCTGCTTAACTATCTACTGAACACGGCAATCCTGGCACCCTACGCCCTCGCGGACGCATGTCCTTCCGTCCAGTGTCCTCTTCTCGTTTTCGATAACTCACCTCGAACAACTCAGTATCGAAACATTCTTGCGCACTGATTCTACCGATCCTCTCAACATCATGAGTGCAACATTCCGGATCTCATCCGCGCTTTGGGATAAGATACACCATTTCGCATCCTTTCCTCAGACTGGAGGTGAGTCCATCGTTTCGTTCTCTCTGCTCTTTCCCCTGTGCCCTGTGTTCCGTTTTGTCCTCGGAAGGACGTGTCCAGCTCCCTTCTACACGTTGCCGTCGGGAGTCCGAGGTTTTCCGTGGACATCAGCTCCACCGTCAATGGGAAAATCCGAGGTTGGGATGTTCTTCGCGAACGACGTGGCCAACAGGGTTCTTATTTCGAAACGTGGCAATCTTTATCGTCTTGCTTGTTTGATTTGATCACTTTCATTTGATGCTGATCAAGGGCTACGTGTTACAGTGTCACTTCAGCAAATGGTTCTCTTTGGCCAACACCCCAGTCAAGGCACCCTTCTGAAAGCCGGTCAGTTTTTAGCTGGTAAGTTCCATATGATGCATGGTATATGTGAATTGTCTCACCGATGCACGTTTGTGATTAGAGGAACTTCCAGTTCGCCTTGCCCACCGCGTAAAAGAGCTTGACGAACTTCCGTACAACTTGAGCGAAATGCCCTCCATACGTAAAGTTAAGAACTGGTATGCGCAGAGTTTTGAGGTGGGTTTTCCTGCATTTGATTCTTTTCACTCGCTCCTGTGAAACTTTTTTACCAACCTGACTCGAACCTGACATATGTATTAACATTTCGTTTCTATTTGGCAGGAATTGATTAATTTTCCTCCCCTTTCCCTATCCCCTGCTGCTCGCCAGTCACTATTTGCCCGTTCCGACAAGGAAAACATGAACATATATCTTCCGCAGAGCGTTCCCAATCCTTCTCTTATCACATCTTACCTTGACGGGGATGATCCTGCCGGCGGCTTGGCGTACGGTGAAAAGGAAGGCGTCGTGCACGGGAGCAAAGCCAGAAATGGAAACTACAGCAAAAAGGGTAACGCAAATGGTGGTGGGAATAGTAATAACGGAGTGTGTGGACTTCGAAATGGGAACGTCAAGCTGCGCGTCCCGGTCGAACGAAGGTCGGCCACTTTCCTTGCTTCACTGGCATCTTCGTTGCTGATCTTCCCACGATCCTGTACAGGTATTACGCCCAAGCCCCTTCCCATGCGTATCCACCTGAAGTCCACGACCACAATTCTCGATTCACGAAGGCGCTGGATGCCATTAAGCGCAGGCATGATCCCACAGTGACTACTGTCGCACAGGGTGTTTTGGAGTGGCAGAGGGCCAAGGGTGTCAAATCTGGTATGGGAGTGGGATTGCCCGCGTATGGGAGCAGCGGAGGTGAAGTGCAGGCGTGGCTGGACAGGTTTTATATGTCGCGTATCGGGATACGCTTTTTAATTGGGCAACGTGAGTTCTCTACTCCGCGCATTTTGTTCGCGTAGCTGACTCGTTCAAAGATATTGCATTGAATACCCAACAACCGCATAAGGATTTCGTGGGTAGTATTTGCACACACGCTGTGAGTTCCGACCTTCTATCCTGTTGTCTCGGAATGGTATTCTCATTAACATGACTTTCGACAGAATGTGCATGATATTCTACAGGAGGCTATCGAGAACGCCAAGTTTGTCTGTGAAGAACATTATGCGGTGTTCCGAGGACCTGCCGTTCAACTCATCTGTCCCTCCGATCTGACATTCCCTTATGTTCCGGGACATTTGTCCCATATTGTTTTCGAATTGCTGAAGAATTCGCTGAGAGCCGTCGTGGAGAGGTTTGGGCCAGATTACGAAGACCGGATCTCCGAAAACTCTTCCTCGGACTCGAGCAGCGGTGGATACCCTCCAATCAAAGTGATCGTGGTTGAGGGGAGTGAGGATATCACGATCAAGATCTCGGATGAGGGGGGTGGCATTCCGAGGAGCGCCATCCCGCTTATCTGGACGTATATGTACACGACCATGGCGGGCCAAAGCATTGCCCAGGACTTTCAGGTAAGATATCTCGGACGTTTTGGTTTCGTAGGGAGATAAACTGACCATCTTGTGACAGGCGAGTGATTTTCAGGCGCCCATGGCAGGTTTCGGATATGGTCTACCCCTCTCTCGACTGGTACGTTCCTCTCATGCTTCTGCTCACATGTTTGACCTCATCGTTTTGTAGTACGCTAGATATTTTGGTGGCGATTTACGCCTTATTTCGATGGATGGCTTTGGCACGGATGTGTACATCCATCTGAACAAGCTCTCGAGTAGTCGAGAGCCGTTACCTTGACAGGCCGGTACTGTGGAAATGGATGCAAGCATGTATTTCGTATATGTGTATGTTTCTGTGCGACACATGTTCGACATTGGTGTATTATTACGTAAGACTTTGACTCCATTTTTATTTGGATTTGTTTGGGCGGACTGTCAAACGCAGTGCGGCGCGGTTTGGTATGAATGCAAGCAAGTAGCTCAAGCTGATTGGCTTTGCGACATGGACTCGCCAAAACGTGCTGGATCGCCTTCTTCCTCGGAGACGAAACGTATAAAGCTTACAGTTCCGCTAGGCCAGCAATCTCAAGGCGCCTCCCCAGTCGACCCAGAAAATGCACCCGGAAAGCGCGCAGAACTCGACCCCATCCAAGGCGGTGAAATTGGCAACATACCAAACGCCCAAGAGGGCGGGGGAGGAGGCACGAGTGGAGAAGGTGCCGTTGGAGAGGTGCGCGTGCTGAAGGAGGGCGAGGGGGAAGAGGACGCAGGCGACGTGTCTATGGGTGAGGTCGCCGATGAAGACGCCGAGTCGGGCGACGAGGGCGACGAAGAAGACCCTGCCCAGCTCGAAGCGACGCGGCAGAAACTCGAGGAACAAGCCCGAAAATACCTCGCAGCGCAGACTCACGACGTCATCATCCCTTCTTACTCGGCTTGGTTCGACATGTCTACCGTCCACCCCGTGGAGCGCCGTGCGCTCCCAGAGTTCTTCAACTCGAGAAACCGGTCTAAGACCCCTTCCATTTACAAAGAATACCGCGACTTTATGATTAACACCTACCGCCTTCGACCAACGGAGTACTTGACCGTGACCGCCTGCAGACGGAACCTGGCTGGCGACGTCTGTGCTATTATGCGCGTTCACGCGTTCTTGGAGCAGTGGGGACTCATCAACTATCAGGTGCGATTGTTTGCAGTTTAGATGTGTTATATGTGCCAACCCATCGGCTTCCCAAGATTGATCCAGAACAAAGACCTGCCGCACTCGTACCCCCATTCACAGGTCATTTCCGTGTCATTCTCGACACGCCTCGCGGTCTCCAGTCTCTCCATCCCGGAACACGCCCTACTGGCACCCACCCCACCGCCAATGGTGTCCCAAAAAACCAAATGGTATCCTCAGCGCTTGGTGCTACATCCGGAGCCCCAGGCTCTATGATCACCTCTGCTTCCCTCGAACTCCGCAATTCCATCTATCAGACCACCTCTAAAGCTTCTCGAGAACTCAAACCCGCCGAAGCCAAAACCCTCGCAAACGGCATCTCCTCTAACGCGAAAGGAAACATGTCGTACCAATGTGACACCTGCGGGACCGACTGTACCGCACTACGATACCACAGTCTGAAAGTTAAAGACTTTGAACTCTGTGCACCTTGTTACCTCGACGGGCGGTTCCCCTCAACTATGTTCAGCGGTGACTTTGTCAAGCTGACCGCTGCACCACCTGGCATCGGCCATGGTGCAGATGAAGAATGGACAGACCAAGAAGTGCTGTTGCTCCTAGAAGGGATAGAAATGTATGACGATGACTGGACCGCAATCGAGGATCACGTCGGGACGCGCACCGCACAACAATGTATACGCAAATTCCTCTCGTTACCGATCGAAGACCCCTACATCGCAGCCGAAGGAGACCAAGGGCCGCTCCGATACGGGAAAATTCCCTTTGAACAGGCGGATAATCCTGTGATGAGCGTGGTAGCGTTCTTGGCTGGCGTGGTTAACCCCGCAGCTGCCGCCGAGGCAGCCAAGACGGCGATGCATGTACTCTCCGAAGGTGGTGCGCCAAACGAAGACGAAGGCGACAATCATGGGGACCACAAGGAGATTCTGGACGGCGAAAAAATCGAGGGGAAGAATGCGATGCAACAAGACGTTGCAGGGACATCGTCTATGCTACCAAACGGCGAACCGTCTTCCAAGAATGCCTCACCCGGACAGCAAACCAGCGACATGGTGGTGGACCAGCCTGCGGTGGCGACTAAGCCTGGACCAAAAATGCCTCACTCCCAGGTAGCGCGCGCTGCAGGACTCGCGCTCAAATCGTCGGCACGTGCCGCTGCAGCGCTCGCAGATTCGGAGGATGCGACGATTCGAAGCACGCTTGTGTCGTTGATCAAGCTGACGTTGACCAAACTCGAGCTGAAGATGACTGCATTCGAGGAACTAGAAGAGCTTCTCGAGGAAGAACGAAAGGGTCTCGAGAGCACCCGCATGGCACTCGTCAACGAGCGGGTGAACCTCAAACGAATGTTGGATGGGGTCAGAACTGAGCTAGGCAAGAACACGAATCTCGGTACAACAGGTCAGGGTACGCCGGTGAGCGAAGTGCCATCGGGGACTCCGATTGAAGGGGACGCGGGGCCGGTGGGCGATGGCAGTTTTGTTCAGCTGGGTTGAAGTGAGAAAGATGGAGAGCGTGCTATGGTTATTCTGTGCTATTGCCATCTGTTGTTTGCTTACTCGCGGTGCTCTTCTCTACTACACGCTTTGTGTACACAAGCTGCTTCGAACCGTCTACTGAATTTAGACTAATTTTGGCGGCCGATATCACTTGCCTCGAGTTCGTGTCATCGTTGTGTTCTAAAGGCTTGTGACATGTAATCCTCAGCTGCATGTACATATGCCACACAATCATCAAACTATCTCCTCTATTCGTTGATGTACTGCTTGGATGCAGCAGGTATAAGTTGACTAGTGTCCCAATTCCATGATATGTTCATCGAAAAACCGCCTTGCAAGTTCGTTCGCCACCTCCTCGTCCAATTCAAGTCCTTCCTTTAGATTCTTCGCAACAACCTCATGCTTTAAAGACTTCTTCTGACTGAGCAGCAGTAGATCCATCGCACGTCTCCCCGCGGAAGTAAACCATTGATTCTGGTCCGATGGGCAATACTCCTTTGGTGTCGTCCCCACGAAATCCACAAGAAGCTGCTGGACCGCCTCCATAGACTCTTTATACTTTTTCTGGTGCTCCTTATCCTCGCCTTGCAATACAGTGACGCAGGCGTGATTGCTGAATGACATGGCTCGAATCTCCGGGTCGGATCTGTGCTTGTCCCACCAATCTTCCATCCGCTTCGTCTTCCCGAGCCCGGTGACAACGAGCATCCTGGGAACCTGCTTATCACAGATGTGGTTGCAGAAAAGGCGGTAGTTGCTGTTCATGGCCCCCGTAACGCCGCTCCCGACCATGCACAATATCACAAGATGGATGCCCCCGGCCTCCTTGGCTAGTTGAACGAGTCGGTATATGTGTTGGACGGCGGAGTGGTAGGTTTCGAGGTCAATGAATGGGTCCCGGGGGCCGATGACGTAGAATATGCGAATAGGCTTCGATTGGAGGGTGGTATCGATGGGCGTGACAGACATGGGTTCACGTTCGTAGTCTGTGAGAGGCTTGATGACAACCGCGCCGGCGATCAGGTTGATCACCCTCCCCACGGCGACGCCTGGCTCACCGCAAACGATGACGTTGGTGGTTTTGAGTCCAGGAGGGTGCCGCGGTAGCCGATCGATGCGTTGGGCTTCGGTAGGTTCGGTAGGTTCCGAGTCGGGATCGCTGGACGGTGATTGTTTTGGCTGATCGTCAGAGAGATTCTCTCCGTGTCGACAGACCACGGCAATGCTCCGCAAGACGAAGCCATCTAAATTTTCATCACTCAGCCGCTCCAAGCTCCCTGGAACACCTTCCAGGTCTTTTTCTTGTTCCTGTTCCTCTCCTTCTCCATCCACCTCATCGGGTTTAAAGTGCACGCGAGTATACTTCCATGGCTCAATCCTGTAGAGATAGATGACGAGTGGACGCTGGATCCGATTATCCTCAGGAGGGTCGAAACTGCATCGCAGAACTGCCTTCCAAATTTTCTCCTTCACATGCTTGATAGGGAGGTTGATGCGCACCACGTTGTTAGTGATGGAAAAATGCGAGTTATAGCTGTCATCTCGGATGGCATCCACATAGTGCTTGCGGAAGTCGGATTCAGATATTTCGTAGGATTTCAGGTACTGGGATGGAGAAAAAGCGAGAAGTCCAGTAGTGTTCATCAACTCGAAAGGAGGGCTGGAGGTGTCATCGACTGACTCGGTAGACGAATCTGGAACTGGACCAGAGGCCGGAGGTGCGTCTGCCATTTCGACGTCTTCTGGCTCGGGGGCAGTGACAGTGTGATACCAAGAAAAGAGGGTTTGGTCAGGGGAATTTGTAACAAGAGTGTGTTGCAAGTGTTCGAACGCAACGTCGTCTATCCCATAAATAGGGACCATGTGGACGCCGAGTACACCCAGTAATGAGTATGCCCTGTCCTCGATCTTTGTCGTTTCCCGCTTAGCCGCCCAGAACATTCTTTGAGAGACAGTTACTTCTTGAGGAATCTTGGCATACCGGAGGATCTCTGCACTGATCCCCGTACGGTCTGCGATGGGGTCTACCAGGTCCGCTCGGGTACCGATGAAATGCCAGTCTTTCGTAAAGAACTTGAGGTGCTGTGGTGCGATCAACTCTTGTAAAGTCCAACCCCGCGTGAACCAGTCGCTCTCGGTAAATTTGGAAGGGTCGCTGACGTCGTGGAGGTAGACATAGCAGACTTCTGACTTCTGATACCACTTGTACATCGAATTGATAGCCTCGCCGAGTTCGGTGCTGTTGCTCTTGTCGATGCAACAGGTATCCAGCCAAACGTATTCGATTCCGTCCTGCGACGCCAGCGCGCAAGAACCTTGTATCTTCTCGAATCCCTTTCCCTTGCTTCGAGTGCGTGCTTGATCACCGATGTCCTCGAAAAGGACCTCTTCTGTATCAGGGCCCCATCGATGTGATACGATAGCGTAGCGAGGTGGATGTCGCTGGTGCAACAGCTCTAATTGCATCGACCTGGAATTGAGAAGACGCATGGTCCTGCATAGACTGTCTGGACGATGAGCGTGGAACTCATAAAGACCCGAAACCTACCTTCAACGAAATGATTCGTCTTGTCTTCTGACAAAGTCTATCGGTTGGCAGGGGTTAACACTGACGGATAGGCTAGTCAGATACATCGGGATAGAGAGGGGGGTAGGACATGCCTCGATCTGATTGGGATGGATGTGTAGAGACGAGCACAAGGACAGACTTGAACACGAGGCAGGCGGGCGCTTACTTGTGGCCCATTGCCGTTAGAATCACCGTATATTCCTTTTTCAATCTTGTTGGCTATGAGGCTATATTTATGAGACGATAGGCACCTGTAAGTATGTATAAGCTGTAAATTCCGTAAGAGAGGCTGGCATGAAGGCAAAGTAAGAGTTCAAGTACTCGCGTAGTAGTAAGTGTTACATACCACTACACACTTTGTCACACTCCTTCAAAAGATGCACCCGACCTTGGCTTGTCTGTCGAAAGCATCCCGGCGTGCTCTGACGCCCAAGCGAGGCAACAAAGATTTTTACAAAGGTGCGTTTCTTCTCAGCCACCCCATCCCGTCTCGCTCAGCCGAACTTTCGTAGGCACCCGCCAGGCCACGCTCCCGGGTGGTCACCGCACCGGTGCACCTGGTCGGTTCGTCATTGGCGGCACGTCCAAATACCGCCTCCTCGATGAAAAAGTGCGCGTCTTTGTGGGGCCCAACGCCGAGGAGATTGCCCAGAGCGAGGTACGTGCCCCGGGGAACGACTGTGCGGCAGACGGCTGAATCGCTGGCTTCATTTCTTCGCTTTTGTCGGTCTGTCCATCAAAAACGCATGAACACGAATGCGAAACTGTGGATATCATCAGTTGAAACCATACGTACACGTCTCGACCAAGTTGACCAGTCAAGACCGCCGGGATGCTCAACTCCTCGTTCCTATTGCTCCAGGGACCAAGATAAAACAGTGGAGACGAGATGCCGCAACAGCACTGATTGAAAAAGATTCGGAGACAGAACAGCAGTCGGGAACGAAGACCCGGGCATGAGCATACCAGCGAGACATGGATAAGGCTGTCGATAGATTTCGTGAGTGCTCTTTTTCTCTGTTATTGCCATCTGGACTGGCGCTGATTGACGATTCTTCCTGTGGAAAGTTATCTATATTCTATAGTAGCTTTGACTTTACTCCATAACGTCTTATTTTTTGGGCATCCTACTACCACCCAAGACAATTACATCCACTGAGATGCAAGTGGAACTTGTACGCTTACCCCCAAGTGCCGCATGGTCCCGTTGCTTCTCAACCGATGCAGCTCAAAATCGAGCTCCTCGTGCTTAATTCAAGGAAAATGTCGACAACGCGTCGACACCGCACTGTATCATCAGGCTTCATTTCGCGTGCGATCCTGTCCGCAATTGAAGCACGTTGCAGTCGAACTTGATCGGCACACTCTATATTACGTCTTTGATGCCTGCGAACTGAATGAAGCACATACGCCATGCAGATTTATAAATATCGAAGTCCATTTTCCGAAGTGGTCGCTGCCAGGGGCACGGGTGTCTGGCCTCCAACCGGGAGACTTGCAGCAAACAATCATGTCATCTTAGCAGGTTCAATACTGATATTGTCTCCTGGCCCGCAGCAGGTGGCTATGGTGGTTGCACTGGGCGGGTGAATAGCCTTGTAATACAGTGATACAGTAACGAGTCTGCCAAGGCAAGGCAACCCGTCTTCCAGGTTCTAGTCTGGCCGAGAGCGCCACGAGGCACCCCGTGATGGCATTGATGGGCCAATCAGCCGGGTCGCCGCTGCCATCCATCACCTAGCGGGCTTCGCGCGTGTACAAGTCGTTCGAATTACCAAACTGCTCGCGTAACTTTTGCCACAAACATGCTCGAGTTTCGTATCCTACCTAAAGACGCGGGCGGCCCGTAGAGATCCCGACGGGGATCATTGCAATGAGTCAGCATAAACAGTCGCGAATCTCCAATCGTGCGATCGACAAATCCTTCGTCACAATCCTTGGCGCTGTGTCCCTTGGCCGATTTGTCGTTATACATGATACAAGACATGGTACAAGATTGATCACCTGTATCGGAGATCTGAAAGAATCGGAATATTTGCCAGTCCATCCTCCTGGACATTCGGTGATCCGAGTGGGCAGGGAAGCGCCGGGGACATCGCATCAAGCAACATTTGGCGAACGGATGCGGTGAAGCAGGAGGGTTAACAAGTATATTCAGTGACTTCAAAATATAGACAAGAACTCGGATAGCCTGTTCCGCCCTGAGGGCCTGATTGATATATGAGAGCCGAGGACCGTGAACGTGCCTTTTCCATGGGCCAATCAAAGCCCACCAAGTATTCAGACAGAGATACTTCGTCTTGAGGCCCGAGGAACCAAAGCGAGAGATCTTCTGGCTCTCCACCCCAGCGCCCGTCACGACCGGACGGCCCAAGATTCTAGATGATGACAAACGATGATGTTCCTTCTGGACCGATCTGAGTGTGTTCAAGATGATATCTATACGAAGCTCACCTGCTCTCAGAAGTATCGATACAATCGACTTGAGCGTTGTGGCGGTAAAGTGATTGTACGTAGAGCCGGAATTGCAGAAGCATGCGGGACTACTTGGTCACCTTGAGAACCAAAAAAGACACCGAGTTTGCAGCTCTACGACTGACCGTCGTGTTGACGATCTGTGGCGGATCGTCCCAAGGTCGCGGCATCCCACTTCCCGTAAGCCATTTCTGCGAAGACAACGGCACTTTGTCATAAGGATACTTACATCAAACAGACCACTACCTCTATGAAACTACGCATCGTTGGTGACCCTGAAAGGAGGAACAAGGTCTGACATGGGGCAGGCTAGTTTGAACAATGAGCGCTTGAGCCACAACAGGGATCATGAAGAACCCACTGAGACGGTGGGTTCCAAAACGCCACCTGATGGTAGATCCGCGTTCGATCCCCGACACGCCACTACAGGAAGAGGTGATACGGGCCGCAGTTCTCGTACGACAGTAAGTACCTCTGCCACAGATGTGGACATACAAAAAAAACACACTTGAGGTAAGACTCTGACTGGTACGAGGCGAAGCCGTGAACATCGCTGCTAGGGCCCGACGGGTTGGACGGATGAATTAGAGGATACAAGTGCGTCCGTGACCTTCTCGGGCATCCGGAAGGTGTCGGCTGGTATTGTCACCGCTGCCTGCGCGTCTCCACGGAATGAGATCTATTGGCACAGGTGCGTCAACGCCGCCTGACAGCTTTTTAGACACACCTTGTGCGCGCTCCACCAGAATGAATGGACAATGCCAGAGCAGAGCTGCAAGAGTGTCACTCGATCAGTTCATTACGTGGCCACACCTGGCTTGCTCAAACGCCAAGTGTCATATAACACGTCAAGTCTCGGCCAATCACAGCACCAACCGCCCCAATGCTGTGGAGCGCCCGCGCCGTGCTCCACATCGTTGACGAAGCGTGGACCTTGGCATCGTCAGTGTCGTATGTAATATAGGACCGAACGCATTCCAACCAACAACCCACGCTGTTGACGTACGCATGGCACAGCCAGTGAAAAGGTAGAGTGGGGAAGGCCCGGTCTATCTGGGCGATTCGTGATTGATTTTATTAACCCCGACTGGGGAGGGGGCGTCGTGATGAAGGTTTGATAAGTAGGTGTCTCTGTGTCTCCAGTTTGGGTCATACACCTACTTACCAGCGCAGACCTATTTGTCACTGCGACAGACATTTGAGAACGATTGCACGACGAAGTCGAAGTCGCCCCGAAACTTCCCCGGCGTGAAGGCCTGCAGAAGCTGTTCGATGAAACAAATTTCAATGATGCACCAGACTCGCCTTCGTCCTCGAGATGGGAACGGAATTTGGGATCTTGTTACCATATTGGACATGGAGAGGGGCAAATGAAGTAGGGCACGGCGACAATGTGTGCCGGGCCATGCTGCGGTGACAAGGTGCTGGTTGTCGATCTGAGGATGAAAGAGCAGACACAGGCTATGGATAGGTCGACGATGATGGCGAGTCGGAGGTCTGAGACTGAGCGGGTCAGGTCGTGGAGACGAAAACTGTCAATGACTGAGTCTCAGAATTACTATTACATACTTGAGCCGACGGGTTTGTACGTAGGCTCCTGTGACGATCGGGAGCACGTTGGCGTAGCGGTCGCCTAAAAGCCACATCAATTTAAATGACCGTTCCATTGGAAGGTTTATAAAGGGCTGCCCAGCCCCTCCTAGCTGGATCTAGGTCATGTATGTGAATATTCGTGCTCCACGTAAGTATGAACCTTGTACGACACGTCTCTACGGGTCCGTTCTGTTGGATCAGCAGAAATTAAAAAATAGTATACATATATCTACGTGGTGCTGTGAACTTGCTCGTCTCACTTTGTCCCGTCATGCCCTTCGAACGATATCTTCGCGAAGAGGACCTCCCCGTCACCACTGGCAGCCGTCGCGACTACAGCGACTACTATCAGGACTACAGAAACACAGCAGACAACGACGCCGACTGCCACTTATCTCGCTCCCACCACGCTTACCAGCCAGAATCCACATCTCATCCTGACTATAGTCATCATGGGCTTCACTTTCAGATCCCCCAGTTCATGCTCAATGGCCCACCCGTTCTCGCACCGGGTGGTGGCGCAGAGGTTCTCCCAGCCAGTCTCCTCGACAGTGGCTCAGATTCCCTCACATCCTCATGGTTCGCCAACAACGGCTTTGCATCGTAAGTCGAGTGTCTCTCCGCTCCTTTTTCTTTCGCGTGCTCATCCTCCTCCAAGCTTCCGTTCAGCCCTGATCTCGAGACCGATTGCCTCAGGCACAACGCCCGACAGTTCCACCACTTTCCCCTCTGATGACTCGCAGCAACGTCTGCCTCCCTCTTTTCTTCCCCGTTTCACCACGAGCGTGGATCCGCGGCAGCACACATCTCTGTCGTTCCACGTCCCCACCAACTATGCTCCCGACCTTCCTTCCTCTCATCCATCCGCAAGAACTTCTAATCCCGCTTCTTGCACGTCCTCCGGCGACCTTGCGTCAGATTCCCCGTCTTCTCTCCCCATAACCGCTCCATCCCCCCACGGCCTTGCGGTATACTCGGCTTCGGGGTTTGATGTTATCTCGATCCTCTCCCGCGTAGTAAACCGCCCAACTCCCACCGTTCAGCTCGGTCCTGTCGATCTCTCATGCTCATTCGTCATCGTGGATGTGAGACGACACGACTTTCCCATCGTATACGCTTCTCCCATGTTTTGTCATCTCACGGGTTATAGCGATCGGGAAGTTCTTGGACGTAATTGCCGCTTCTTGCAATCTCCAACTGGTCACGTCGAGAAAGGCCAACCACGTCGCTTCACATCTCAAGAAGCTGTTTCTAACATGCGAAAATTGCTCTTATCGTCCAAGGAATGTCAAACAACCATAGTCAATTACAGAAAGGGCGGGCATGCATTCATCAACCTTATCACCGTTATCCCTCTCCGTGGTGGCGTACATAATACGCTCGAGGAAGCCGATGAAGTCGTCTACCACGTCGGCTTTCAGGTGGACTTAACGGAGCAGCCAGCTCGGATCCTCGACAAACTCCGTGATGGGAGTTATCATTCCGCCAACGACGGCTGGAGAGCGAATACCGTTGGGCTTTCTATTATGAACCGTGGTCTTGGCCAGCTGGCACAGACTCATAATATGACGAGTATCGGTTCCAAGGGAGGAAGACATGGGCAAATGATGAGCGTAGCGGTATCGAAGGAGTTGAGAAGCCTTATCGCCGACACCACCTTCACGGACTCTGTGTCGATCTCCACGGGGACAAGTATGTCAGGTCCGACTGGTTCTTCCACTGGATCAGCGGAGCAGTGCAACAATGCAACGACGTCCCTCACAAAGCTTATGCCGCCTAACACCACTTCTACGAGTCGCATGCAGGTCAATGGTAGTGCAACGGCCGGGTCTCCTGTTTCCATATCTCCGTGCCTCTCACTTCTACTTCTTGAATATCTTCCTGATTTCGTTCTGGTGCTATCTCTGAAGGGCGCCTTCCTCTATGTCGCGCCTTCAGTTCGGCTTGTCCTCGGCTATGAGCCACAGGAGCTTATAGGTAGGAGTATATCTGATATATGCCATCCCGCCGATCTAGTACCTCTTATGAGAGAGTTGAAGGAGGGTAGTGTGAATGGGCTCAGCATTCCAGGGACCAGTGATATTGGCTCGATGGGGGTGGGTTCCGGTAGTTTCCCGAAATCGGTGGATCTGCTCTTTCGCGCACTTTCCAAGGCGTCTACGCTCTCCGCTTCTAAAGAGGTAGTGGTCGTATTCGCTGAACAGAGCAGCAGCACTCATTCTCCCCAGGCGTCATCCTCATCACCTGCTCGGACACCATCGTCAGGGACATTGTGTTCGAATGATTACTCTGATGGAACAACACCGCCATATGTTTGGCTGGAGTGTCGAGGTAGGCTCCACGCTGAGCCGGGGAAAGGACGGAAAGCCATCATATTGTCTGGGCGAGCGCGATGGATGCCTGTCGTGCGGTGGAATAGCATTGATCAGGCAGGTGGCATTGGCAATCTCGGGCATCATGGAGAAAATGCCTGTGGTGGCTCGACAGCAGGTATAATGCATTTTCTACTTGGTGGATTCGAGTATCTGGAATTCTGATTACGGCCTCAGGTTTGCGGTCAACTGAGACCACTGGAACACAGTCCATCGATCCTTTGGAATTTTGGGCCCTGTTGTCCACCCAGGGCACTTTCCTTGTGGCGTCTGCCAGCGTCAGGGATGTGCTTGGGTGGGGAACTAGTGAAATGATCGGGAGGAATATTTGGACAATGGTGAGGGATAATCGAAGTGGCATAAGAGAATGTGTCGAAGAAGAGCTGGCGAAGTTGGATTCCCCGGAGGTATGCTTCTTTCCGTTTTCAACTCTCATCACGGTCATTCAAATCCCTTTTTTGTCTTTTTCTTTTCCGCCTCCAAAGAACATAGGTGACCCCCCGCCCACCTTCGTGACGACGTCCCTGGTGCATAAAGAGTTGCGTATAGTGCCAATGCGGCTTGCATTTTATCGTACGCCGCGGTCCCACAAGCATGCACCGCCCACGACATCATCGATCGGCCTCACCCCGACCCCACTTATCCATCCGCTCAACAACCCATTGTGTCCTATCGTATGTCAGGCTACGATGCTTTCCAACTCTGATTGCCAGTCGAAGAACGCTAGCAGTGTTAGCCCAGGTTCTAGTCACGCACCGAGCCGAGTACCGAATCATATAGAGACGGTGTTAGATGAACCAAACCCGTTGACGCATTCACCTGACGCATCGCTCTTCGAGGAACTGGAAACCACCCGAGGGACTAGTTGGCAATATGAACTTCAACAACTCAAGTTTGCGAACCAACGGCTACTCGATGAACTCCAGGCACTCGAAGGTGCCTATGCAACTAGCGGGACTGGAACCGATTCCTCTACCGGCACAGGACACACCGCGTCTACTCCGCTCGTTCAACAGCGCCCTTTTTATTCGTCTACCACAGAAACACCAGTCTCTCAAGAGCCATGGTTGCCACAACCACAATTGCCTTACACGCCGTTGATGCATCCGTCTCTCCCCTCGTCCATGCCCTCATTACGCTTACCCCACAGTTTGCATGAGCAGGATCCACCATGCTCGGAGTGGTCTTCGCTTGCTGGCGCGAATGGACAAGGTTCCAATCGTCTCAAACGATCATGGCACTGTGAGAACGGCCCAACGACCTGAACTCGAAGTGACAGATTCGCCAGAGCATGCATGGCGCAGGTCAGGGATGGACAAGTGGACGTTCTTGGCGCAGGAAAATATACACGCAAGCTGCCCTTTTCTGTTCCTTTACCATTCCTGCCTAGTGTCTGCATAGGATTTCTTTGGGTTCTCTTATTATCTTGTTTCTGTTTGCACATCTCTCCCTCATTGCATATCCACGTTGTCGAACACTGTTTTGCTGTGCGCTTGTCATGCTTCTGTGTAATGCCGCTGCCTTGCTACCGTTTTGAAAACCATGCGCGTCCCGATGTCGAGGATCTCGCGATGACACCCCTTCGTTTGTTCTCGAGAGACTGTCACAAATCTTTGGTGTCGGTTGCGAGTCTGGTAGTCTCATCTTCGTGTTGGCATCGCCGGCCACTCAGTATGTATTGTACTACTAGTAATCAGAATCTACTTGTAATGAACCGCTCGAGTCAGCGTACATAACTATTTTTAGGTTCCAGGCTCTTAGTCATGGTCATCTTAGTCAGCACGGCACATTTGTCATCCCGTCCTGTATCCCCGTTGCTTATATACCAAGGCTCTCCTCCTCGTCTCCCCACGTCGGACCTGTGTACGTTGTGAGTCTCTTTTTCGTTTCTGGTCCCACTTTGCTGCGATTCGTGCCGAAAAATCGTGAATTGCATGCAAGGACAGCACAGAAAGTGCTGGATGGAATGCCACATCAGCGGATGCACCCACGCATCACCGCACTACACAATCCCACAACTGATCACTCGTATCCAGATAACCAGCTAAAATGGGTCGCCGCCCAGCTCGCTGCTACCGCTATTGCAAGAACAAACCCTACCCCAAGTCCCGGTACAACCGTGGTGTTCCCGATTCCAAAGTATGTTTTCCCATCTCCCCCGAGTAGCGAGATTCTGAGCCGTTACCCCTCTTCGTCAGATCCGTATCTTTGACCTGGGACGAAAGCGCGCCTCGGTGGACGAATTTCCTTTCTGCTGCCATCTCGTTTCGGACGAGTATGAGCAACTCTCGTCAGAAGCTCTCGAAGCCGCTCGTATCTGTGCCAACAAGTATGTCACCAAGACGTCCGGAAAGGACTCCTTCCATTTGCGTGTCCGCGTCCACCCCTTCCACGTCATCAGGATCAACAAGATGTTGTCCTGTGCTGGAGCTGATAGGTCCGTCCTTTTCTTCTGACTGATACGACTGCCGTTCGATAAGCTCGCTTCAGGCTCCAGACTGGTATGCGCGGTGCATGGGGCAAGCCATACGGCACTGTCGCTCGAGTCAACATCGGCCAGATCATCCTCTCCATCCGTTGCAAGGACAACAACGCCACCGTCATCCAAGAGGCTCTCCGCCGTGCCCGTTACAAGTTCCCCGGTCGTCAGAAGATCATCGTTTCCAAGAAGTGGGGTTTCACGAACGTGAATCGCGAAGAGTACACCAAGCTGAAGGATGACAAACGCGTGTTGCAGTATGTGTCTTTTCCTCGGCGGTCATACGTTCGATGTCTGATGACTTTGTGGCAGGGATGGCGCGTATGTACAGTACATTCGTCCTAGGGGCGCTCTGGAGGCCAATCTGCGGGCACAACTCAAGGCTTGAGAACTACATACATTATGTGTCCATTTCGATCCAGTAGTACGTTCGAAGTCAGCCTGATATATGAAGGTTCCGAGAGTATGACATATGACAGTTTTGAGCTGCTACTGTATTCAGTATGCTGCGCCCATTCTAAAACAGCACAGAAACGCTTGCATCACTGAATAACCGCAAAAGAGATCACCCCAGAACTTAGGCACTAATCGGCTTCAGTGTAGCTGAATGAGGCGCCGATGAATACCGTGCCCTGTACCTGAAAGGCCTGAGGCTTGGCAACGATGACTCACCCGTAACGAACTCAATTGGCCTGGGCCGAGTCGTCGACGTCGTCGACTCCAATCATTATGTATTTACACGCAATTACACGGCGTGCACAGAATCGGAGGCAGTAATTCACTTCGTTATCCACCGCCACCCGATGCGGCAAGATAAGTTTTGGTTTCACCAGCGATGATGGATACTCAGGTGAGTTAGGCTCTCGTTGGAGAGGTGGCCCAGCAGTTCCGAGCTAATGATGGCGGGAAGAGGGCGACCTACAACATAGAGACCTACTGCCAGGACCTTTGCCACCGTTGCTCTACCTCATGCTTGCCTGGGCCACTCCGAGATCGGCTTTGTCCATGGGTTAGTACTCGCCCCACGCATTCAAAACTTTTCCCAGCACTACCCTTGAATCTTATCGAATTCTTCTTGCACTGGCATTCGGTACCCAGGATCCATCTCAGGCTTTGTCTCAATGCAGTTAAGTGCCAATGGAATTGTGATAGCTGGCGGTGTCCAGACTCGTTGGCGCGGGTGCCGAGAAGTCTCGTATCTGTCCCTAGATAGCTGACGTTTCGGGCTGATAAGTTGTGAGTTTTCTCGCAAGATCATAGCAACGACCTTTGAGAATCTCTAGCAGCTCAGCCTGGGGTTGCACCCACTTCAGTTTATAAGTAAGGTCGTCTCCGCCACTGGGGGGTATGCCGATCGTATTCATGATAATTCCTCGATGTGTGAATACAAATACATCATACAAAATTCATACAGTCCGCCGTGAAATCATGTTGCCGATGCTTTGAATATTCTTCAGTGGTCCGTTCAGGTCGTTCATTTGGGTATTGATCATGATCAGGTCCTGCGTCAATTCACGGGATGTATCTGAATTCAGGTGTCTAGGAACCCAAGGTCAGCATCGACGCTAGATCCCCACTCCCTAGCCACAATGCTCACTTTATCGGCTAATTCGTCCATGTCCACGGGCGCGTTGAGATCGGGGCGTCCATGCGACGCATCTCGTCGAGCGTTGTCCCATCTGTATGACAAGTAAAGGATGACGGCAAGTGCACCGCCAAGTGCATTCAGACCGCACGTAGTACCAAAACCAAGGCTATGAATCCGTCAGCAAACTCATGGACCACTTGAACACACAACGGTGACCACGTACAGGTACCGCGGACCGTCGACGGTCGGGTAGAGGTTAGTACCCAAGATCGATCCACCCTGGCCGATAGCCATGAACATGGGAATGCCAGCGGCCCGTTTAGACTCCGAGCCGAGGTTATGCGCGAACCACGCAATGACGATGCCGATAGCCGTGTATGTTCCGCTAGTGATACAAAACACCGCAAAGTATCTCGCGTGTGGATTGGTCGGCACAACTATCACAATCAGGTATCCTATCGCAGCCAGGAAACATGAACTGGCGATGACGAGTCCTCGGGTTTGGAAGCGATCAGTGAAGTAAGCAGCGCCACAGAGAACGATTGCAGCGACCGCATACGGGGGGACAGTTAAGAGTTGAGCGAGGGCGTTGGCTACATGAATCAGTCAGGCTTCAACCTCTAGCGCAATGGGACGAGAAAAACTCACTGTAGCCAAACGTCTTGATTATTGTAGGAAGGAATGCAGCAATACTCGCCAAGGCACAATTGAGACCAAAGTAGATCACTCCACCAGCGTAGATGCGCCAATCAGCAAATGCTGCAAAGACGTGCGCTACAGTCCATGATCAGACGAGTGCCATGACAATAACGAACCACAAGATCTGCGATTGAAACAATTGCTCACCTTTGTTGATGACTGCTCCAGTATCAGCCTTGGTTCCTCTTGAACTGCGTTCCAAGGCGATTTCTCGCTCTCTCGGTGAAAAGAATTTTGTCGACTCCGGCCGGTTGGGCAGAAGAAGCATCGCAACGACACCGAGCAATATCGCAGGGATACCCTACATGATCGACAAAGAAGGATTGGCATTCACCCATCGTTCATTTAATATGAGGGATACCTCGATCAAGAACAGAATCCTCCAATCTGATTCGCCACCACTACCACCAGCGGTCTTCAGGGGGGCGCCATAATGAATTTGTTGGACGCCAAAGGCAATCAGTCCACCAAAAGCACCTGCAATGGCTGCAAAGCCGAACCAGTATCCCATACGAAGACCGAGCTCGGCCCTCGTGTAAAAGAATGCTGTATCGGTTGGCAAGTGGTGAGCAAAGTCTAACGAAAAGATAGAGCAAGAGAGGACAGAAAGGACTCGACGCGTACAGAAGTAAAGAGGGATCGCTGGACCAAACCCAGCTTCGAAAACCCCGAGACCGAGCCTGCCGCAGAGCAGCCCTCCAAAGTTGAAAGCCGATGCCTGGAGGTTGGGGTTAGTGACCACCCAGAAAACTATACCAGTAAGCTCACCGATAAAGTGGAACAGATCCCCCATCCTATGGCAGCTGCTGCTATCCAATAAGACGGCGGGAAGAGCTTGGAACACACGTTTGCAGGGACTTGGCAAATGATCTAATCGTGCGATAGGTGAGGTAATGTGATCATACCGCACAAATGAGCACTCGCAATAACATTTGCACAAAAAAGCATCGATCAGACTCACATATGGGAAGTAAAATGCGGAGCTAATCCAAATGAAAAGGATTCCTGTAGGATCACCGTTGAGGGTTTCTTGAGGAAGGCCCTGCAGACGGGCATTGCCCAAGTTGGTTCTATCCAGATCTATGTTGGTGCAGAGTAACATCAGCAAGAAGGACAAATAAAGCGAGGATAATCGAGACAGGGAACAAACTCACAAGCAAAGAGGTAGAGAAGACATGTTATGGGTAAGATACGGAGGTCAATCTTTCTGACGAGGCGTCCCTCCTCCTCAGGCGTGGCCAACGGAGGTTGGGAGGATCCAGTGTGAGATTGTGTCTCGGAAAAGGTTTTTTCATCGTCCATGGTATATGGAAAACTTGAAAGCACTCGGCCAGAGGTGGGAACCCATATATACCTTGATGTATCGGTCCTCGGATCAAGGGCGGGCTTCAGACTGCAGCTCCAGGGTCCCCGGCGCGATGCGTAAGTAATGGGAACCTGTCATGATGTAACTACTATAAATAGCCTTTCACCATCGGATTGATTACTACACGAACGCTTGCACGATACATAGCAGACGTCCAGGAAACTGCTCTGGTGGCCTCCCGATGAGCGACATACCAAAGGGCGTTAACACTTTCGCGCTTGAATTGTACTTGAGATACTTACGGCCATGATCCAGGGAAAGGGGAACGGTAGTCAGGCACAGCTCGGCTACTAGATAATCAGAATAATTTAGCGTGGCGGTGCTAAAACGCGCTGGGGGTCGCACCTTCGGGGAATCCCGGGGCCACCCCACAAAGGGAATCCTGTAACCGCCGTCCTCGTGTCATGAGTTTATCACGTTTCCAAAACGGTTAGGCGGCCCGACGCTGCTTCAGGATGGACCTCGAAATGAGGAGCGCATCCGAATCGTCTTACATACATACAGGTGACATGTAAGTGTCTTCCGACTCACATACTAGCTCCGATTCTCGTGTCCTCTCGACGTCTCACGCGGCACTGATCGGGGTGTGCTGATCCTCTTGCACTCTTGATCGATCGATCCCCTCGATTACATAATTTGTTCCAACCCATTTCTAAAATTTCCCTGTTGGCAACCTACATGTAACGCCTCCTTGAATTAGATCTGATATCGGTTTGCGGATTTTGAAGGGGTTATGATGCCATATATCTTATAAAGGAACTTCAATTATATAATAGTGTTTCGTGCTTTCATCTCGGTGACCCAACGAGGTCACATGCGAGACGCTCGTGCACTGTGGCCCACACATGGCGTCTTGGTGAGATGTCAAAATGTTCGCCGCGAGAGGTTCTCTTCCATTTAATTTCCGTCTGCAACGTGTGAGGGGTGCTAAAAGATTGCACCATCAGTTGCAGAAGTTGACCAACGGAAACATGTTTGCACTTGAACTTCGGCGTTGCCCGTGACAAGGGCCTAGGCTACTTATTCTGAACGTTTTCGCCCGCGTGATGAATCATGAGTGGAAGCGCTGACATCGGTTCCCACAGAGTGACTCGGCCCGTGTTGAGGATAATTGTAACTTATCAACCAGCATAATGGCGTTACTAATGTGGAGTGAGTACGCTGGACCGTGTCTCGAATCTCGATTCAGCGCAGCACTGTCTCGCACAGGTCGAGGCGAACCTAGGCTAATTTCTCCCGTCACGCCTTCCCGTGCTTCCCGCGCCCGCCGGCCCCGTGACGGCGACGGTCTCGGTGAGCGGCGGTGTGGTTCGCGTCTTCTGAGATATCCCGCCATAGTCCCTCACGCCATCTCTCACCTGTCCCCAACCATCCTGCCGCTCTCGCCGTCGTCCTCCTCGTCCGATGTGCTTGCACTGCAACCAGTCTCCTCCCATTATGTGCGTATGATAGGCTGTCTGTTACAACACTGATCGGATCGGCTGTGAGTGGCATGACAAGGTCACATCGGTCCGCTAACTCTCAGATAACTTGCGGAGTAAATTTGTGGAGCTCCAGGACCAGCACAATCTGAAACGCAGCTGACGTGACAGCTAACAGTCTGGCTCCTACCACTCTCTCCCACACCGGTAGGAGCCTGGGTGCACTACGACGTCGGATCATATACCCGGCGCAGGGAATCCCATGTCGTCGTCCTGCTCCCCACACACTTACCATCTCGCTCACCGTCGCCATCGTCAGCACCATAAAATATGATATAATGGGCCTCCTGCAGAAGGATTACATTGTCATTACAGTTACACGATAACTGGGGAACAACTGGCGAATCATTAATATCAACGTTCAACTTGCATGGGTGTTACAATTCACTCGACATTATACAGATAAAGGCATGTGTAGCAAAATTTGCAGATAATCTTGTACACGGCTTTAATGGGATCTAGTAGAAGCGCAGTATCAGAGAATTTAAAAGTTTATTTGGCATTCAAACAAGGACTATGATAGCATCATCATATTATTAGCATGCCACATGATCCTGGTCCTGGCGATATCCGTGAAACTGGAACTGTTACGTCTGCAGCAGCCTCTCCGAAAGAGTCAGACAGTATCTCTCGTTCCGCGTTCAGATCATCGGAAATACCTTGAGGGTCGAGTGGAGACCGTGGTTGCCAATGACTCAGCAGCAACGAGCGGAACCCTCTCACGAAGTCTCTCGAGTCCCGGCACGGTCGACTGTCTCGTGTCCCCCCAAAAATCGTCTTTTTTCCCAATGGGGGCCACATCCCCTTTCCTGAACTGTTGGGGGACTGGTGGTCAGTTCCGCACCTTCCTTTATCCGGGAAAAAGGACGTTCCTCTGCAACGTGACAGCAGGAACACTGCCGCAGATTACCCTTTGGGATCTTTGCAGATCTCCTCGTGAACAGAAGTTTCACGAAGAAAGGAACCCCACCTGGCCTTGATTCAACTTAACTCCCCTCCCTCCGTCCTCCTCCCTCGCCATCTTTCCAGCGCTTCGACATTCTCCCCACCCGAGCCTCCACCGGCACCTCGCTCACCGGCCTCGATGTCGCCCTCCGAGTCGGAGTCGGCATCTTGGTCGTTGCCGCTGCCGTGCTGCCTCCATCGATCGTGACGGCACGACCGCTGCCAGTGACCCCGGTCGGCCGCATTCTCCCGGTGAAATTGCGATCTCGGTCGTCTGTCTTGTCTTGTCTTGTCTTTTCTTTCGTATCTGGCAGGCGACGCAACGCTGCTGGTCGATTAGGCGTGGTGTCTCATTTCGTCGGTGTCGCGCGCTGGATCTCGCCGTGCTTTGGGCCATTGTGTGTTTCTCCCTATCTCAGCGTCAGGTTCTAATCCAATCTGAGCCTTCACGAGCCTGCCGACCATGTGAAACTGGTATTTTGCCTAATCATTTATCACCTTTCGGGCGCTGAGGACAATTAGATTACTGTGTATCTTTTGTACCAAAGATGGCAGGACTGACCCGAAACCATCGCGTTTCTTATTGTCTTCACAAAAGTAGATGATAACCAGGACCTCAGGCTAGGCCTCAACTAGAAGCATTGTAGCTCCGCTCATCATTCGAGAATTTTTTTCTCGTCGCCGTCTTATTCCTGATTCAGCAGTCGGTCCAGGAGGTGGTCCTTCAATTAGGGGATGAAGTCTTGGAAACGTTTGTCTAACCTGTTTCGACAATCATCTGAGAAGAACTGTGCTCACATGGAAAGCAGGGCACCAGAAGAGCTTTGGAGGAATTCCGCTAAGTTGAACAGATTAGATGCAGATTCAGTTAGTCGATGATGGAGGTGAGACGGTGCATTGTTCAAAGACAGAGCTGTATCGCCCTCATCATGATCAGAGCCTATGTAGATGTCGCGTTGGCGCTGAACTCGGGTGTACCGCCTTTCTTGCTTTGAACAATGCAAACAGCTCTAAACGGGTCAGCCGACAACAGCGAATGGCAAGTTCTATCCTGCAAAATTTCCTTCCTTGACTAGTAAATTTTCCTGGAGCCACGCAGAAGATTAAGAGTCTGACTTCTAGATAAGCGTTGGAAAGGGTTAGCAAACCATGAAGGATAACTTTCTTGGTTGAGAACGGACGATATCCACCTACCAGTTCAAGTGACACTAAGACGAGAGATGTCGATGAAGGCCGGTTGGGAGCCAAGTTCGTCACTCATCCAACGAGGGTTTTGTGCGCCATCGGAAAGCAAGGGCACTCAACCGAGTAACTGTCCGATGGTCATCATGTGCACGAAAGTTACGAGATATTTTGTTGCGAGTTTTGAGCACTGGTTACAAAGAGAGGATTAGAAGTTCTGAATTCCAGTTTGTCCGTGTCGCAGACAGGAAGAGCACAGGAAAGAGTCCTTTGCATATTTTGATCCTTCGGAGACCGGGCAAGACGAAATAAAATTGCACGTTCATTCACCGATCTCAAGCCTGGTGAGTCCGGACGCGATGTGAACATATTGTGGATGATTTCCAATTGGGTAGCAATTGAAGGTATCTATCTGAAAACAGGATAACAATGCTATCGCTGGATCAGTATTTGAGTGAATGCAAGATTCACCACAGACGATTGGGTAAGAGTTCGGAGTACGTGCAACGCCCGTGAGCAAGGTAATCAGTCCACAACTTTCCCTTAAGTCGATGGAATGACGTAGCTCTGGCCATCACAGGATCGCTCATTTAGATGGATAGGCCGAAAGCTGACATGGACCTTGGTAGCATATTTCGTGCATGCCTTGTCTAATTTGATAACAAAATCGATATCAGCAACCAGATCGAATGGTCCAAAAATTGTACTCACATTCGTATATCTACTAATAGAGAAGGGCTGGAATCGGTTCGAATGGCTCTGGAATTGTCAGACGTGCGCCTCAGTCAACATGCCAGGTACTACCTCACATTCAAATATGTATTCCAAAGGACAGCGCTTGAATCAGCGACTGAGGGTATGACGCTGATCGCAAACCTAAAGTCTGAAAGACGTGAGGGAATAGTCCCCGTTCAGATCGTGCTTGTCGAAGGCGACAATAGAACACAGGAAGTACTTGGGCGAGAGAGACACCGAGAACAATGAACTTGACCTGTGTGTAGTAAGTAAGTAGACTCGGGGCAGATTTTGTTTACATTTGCTGATGTTGTGTTTCAATTTGGTTCACCTGTGAGTACTTGAGTACTCTTCTGACAGCGCCGACGAGAACCGCGTCCTAAACCTGAATTTAGGTTGCAACGATGTTGACCAAAAGAACGCTCACCTTGGCATCCGTGATGAGCCTGCTCATCGTCCCGGTTGTCTCGGACGCGGTGCTTCAGGAGCAATACCACGAAAACCTCAATATCCGACCACTAGCCAACGGCAAGGTCGTGACCGCCTTCACGTTCACAACCCTTCTTGGGGGTGCCACTCCTCGAGATCCTCGTGATTCGGGAAGGTCAGGTGAGCCATATCGTCTTGTTCTTGCCTGTTTGTGCTTACAACTCAACTACTCGTTCGAACTTTATCCCAAGCCCAGCATTACACCCTCTTTCCACTCACTCTTGGCCAAATTCTTCGCGAATATGCAGTAACCGAGCTCCATCTTTCTCTCAACGCCGGGAAGTGGAATTATGATAGTTGGCGATATCCTGATCATCCTGACGTTGGCACGGGTGCCGAGCTCTGGGCCTGGATGGCAGATGGTGGACCAATGTCGTGAGCCCTCCGAGTCCACTGATCCCATTCTTTTATTTTTTTATCATATAACTCAATACGGATCCCTTATTAGCGTGGACGAGCGTTGGACAAGTCTGCGAAATGCTCTGGCGGGACTGTTCTGTGCTTCTCTGGGCTCCCTCGACGATCGACGCACCTCCTCCCCAACTTCTGCGTTTCCGCTGTCATCTGTCCTCTCTACCCAAGATTCGATCTCGTACGCACTGCGGCATGCCACTCTCCCTTCGGAGCACGTGTGTACGGAGAATCTGACCCCGTTCCTTAAACTTCTGCCGTGCAAGTCATACGCCGGGCTGGCGACGCTGTTGAACCCGCAGCACATATTCGACGCTGACTGGCATGGTCTGGGAGTTCACGTGCGCTCGAGTGAAACTGGGATTGAGTTGAGCCTTGAAATCCAGGCTGTGCTCGATCCTGTGAGGCGAAGTGGAGGGAAACACCGAGGTAAGACATTGGCCGTTTCCACTTAATTCTGACGCTCACCACGGTTTTTATGTGCAAGATTGGTCGTTCCGGTCTCTATTCGATCGCAGCATTGACGTGTCATGTCCTGTTGCAAGTTCGAGCATGATACATCTTGTTACAACAGACATAAGTAAATACAAGCTCTCTCCCGAACCTGTGTACAGCAATGAGAGCGTCAGCACCTACAGTCCGACCTCTAGTAAGTATTAGCCTTTTGAATGCGAATCCAACACTGACATATTTTTTGAGATGTACCTCTTGACATTGCCATGTCCTGGCCGGAAGAACACACTTTTGAATATCGTATGTATTTATTACCGCCAAATTGAATCGCTTTCATTGCCACCTACAGTGCCCCCACCTACCGTGCCGCAAACACCTCTTTCGGTTAAGCGCACGCTCTATGGATCCTCCCAGACCGGCGGCGTATTGTCTGTTGCTCTCTCAAATGAAAACCACGCCCTCATAACAGTCGGGTACCTCGAAACACTCCCCGCTCTCGTTACTCTGTGGATGCACACGATGAGAATAGACGTAGATGGTATTGTTCGGGGTACGTTTTTCTAATGTTCTGAGAGGCTCTTCTATATTCAATGCTGCACACAGATGACTTGATCTCAGATATAATCTACCACCCGCCGCTTCTACTTTCGAATGGACATCATGGGCCATCAACACTGCAAGCGACGTTGACAATCCCAGCCAAGAGCATGCTTCGCATCTCAGTTGATGTCAGCAAGACGTTCCTAAAGTATGCTGAACATCCACCGGACGCCATGAGGGGTTGGGACCTTCCCCCCGCCGTTCTCTTCCCAGTCACAGATCGCGACGGAGCACTGACAAACACTTCAGTGATTTGGCAGACCATCCCACAGCGGATGTACACCCCAACACTTTTGGTTGATCTTCCGACACCTGATTTTTCCATGCCTTACAACGTCATCATTCTTAGTTGCACGCTGATGACGTTGATCTTTGGGAGCATTTTCAATCTGTTGACGCGGAAGTGGGTCATCGTGAAAGTCGAATGATCGGGGATCTGGTTGTTATCGAGCTGGACGATCGATGACACACAACAAATATTGTATCGGACAGGTTCTCTCGTGAGACTATATCTGCAGGACTGCTACATGGAACCGTCACAGGCGCCTCTCCGTAGTCGGCACTTCACGCATCAGTTTTCGAGACCTCATACTTATCTTCAATGAACATTATATTAGAACATTCAGAGCCAGTGACTAAGAACGGTCAGGAGTGAGAATACATGTATGTACAGAGAGCGGAATTGTTTTCAGTGAGAATGTTCGATTGTACAATGACTTCCGACTTCGCCATCCATGAGCGCTTGAGCCTTGACTTACAGGGCCTGAAACAAGAACCCCATTTCTTTTCTCCTGAAGTGGATTGTCGTTTACTTTGACGAATCCAAGACTATTCTTCCCGCCACCTTTCCCTCCTCGAGATCCGCGTATACCCTGGGATGGTCATCACTCGTCAGCGAAATATCATGGACTCAATTGCAAACTTACTGTTGCAGATCTTTGAGGCCTTTCAGTCCGTATACCACCTTTACCTTCCCCGAAGCCGCGATTTCGATTGCCTCGATCGAATCCTGGCGATTTCCAACATAGGAACCTTTGATTGAGATGTTCTGTAACGCATATCAGAGGTTGCCAACTAGCCATGTCAAGATTCCTATCATCCTACCTTGATGACCGTCCAAAAGATCGACGCTTCAAGCTTCCCGTCTGCAGGAAGCCCGACTGCCATCAACGTGCCACCTGGTCGCAGGTAGTCGACCGCCTGCACATAGCCTTCAGAGTGCGGGGATGTTACGATTGCAGTATGCGAGCCGAGTCCATCGCAGGCTTCCTTGACTGCCTGAACGAGGTCTGTCGTTGCCCTGAAATCGATCCATTTCTCGGCTCCAAGCTCCCGACAGAGCTTCTGTTTTTCTGCGCCTGTATCTGTGGAGAATTGTTACGTCTGGTGGTGCGCCACAAAGGACACGATTTACCTATCGCGACAACTCGCATTCCCATGGCCGCCGCATATTGCACGGCTAGTTGGTTTGGTGAGCGAAATCCAACACGCTCCACGAGAGGAAATCATGTACTTACCTAGGTGGCCGAGTCCTCCGCCAGCACCCGTGATAACGGCCCAATTTCCAACTCCAGCCTCGGAGTACTTGAGTGCTCGGTAGACGGTCACCCCCTAAACCATTCCGGTAAGTTGTAGCATTTCCAGACGAAGGGTGGACTTACCGCACAGAGCAGGGAAGCAGCCTCAAAGCTATCCAAGGATTCCGGAATTGGCGTGACATGGTGCACCCACGATACCTAGAGCCCTGTGAAGGATAAAGGCACCTACGTGAACGGATCATTGTACGTACCACATACTCGCTGAACGTTCCATTGATAGTCAATCCACTTACTTGCCCACTTGGGCAATCTGTAGCCGTACGTCAGCTGCTAGCTTGGTCGACGTGAGGGGAATCGACCTACTCTGCTCGAAGCCTTTGCGACATTGCTCGCAATCACGGCAGCTGTATGCTATCCACTTGATCCCAACACGCTGGCCCAGCTGGACCGGTGATTCTTCCGTGTGTTCTCCGATGGCGACAACCTCGCCGACACCTTCGTGTCCACCAACAATAGGGGTCTTGGCCTTCAATGGCCAATCCGCTTTGCTAACGTGGAGATCTGTGTGACAGACCCCGGTACAGATCATCTTGACGAGGCATTCGCCAGGCCGAAGATTGGATGGTTGTACTACGGGGAAGTCGCGCTGGATCACCACCGTTTGCTTGGGGCCAGGTACGACTGCCGCAACTTGAGTCTTTGGGATTTGATAGGACATGGTTGACAGTAGAGGGGTGGATTACAAAGACTCGTAGAGATCAAAATGATTCTGTAAGTGAACTGCTATTCCGAAACCTAACGACTCATACGTCGTACCACCGACTGCTTATATACTGCTGAACATGCGGTCTGGAACTGCCTAGGCGGTGTGAGAAAGCGGACCAAGAATTCCATTTTGGGTCGAATGAAGGAGGGTCTGGCCATGCATTTCGTATTGACAGGGCAACACTCGTGAACCAGATTCAGTAAAAATTAATACTGGGTCGTACCTGTTTCGGCGTGCTTCTTTTATTACCCCATGTCCGACTTTTCTGGCTCTTTTGATAGGGGTTCCAGACGAAGATATCGCCACGCAAATTCTTCAGCCAGGTGTGAGCGGGCCAAAAGGATCATAACTATGATTTTGAGCTGACATCGGATCAGCGCGTTCAAGAAGCAAACTGGTGGAAAGCGGCTATATGAATGGTAGCTCAGGCACAGTACACACTTATCTCGATTGCGTTGTGATGCGGCAGGCACGGGGGCAGGCAAGTTATGATGTCATTGCTTGCCCATCCTAAAAACATGTTATTTTTATCTGAGCGACCCCCTTGAAGGCTTCTTTACGAAACGCACCAGGAGTTATACTATGGGCACTCTCGCGCGATTGGACCAGAATGGAAAGTCAGCCTACAACGAAAAAGGGAAGGAGCGCCGAGTGCCTTTGAACGTCTGGGAACGAGACTAGGAACCGCAGAACTGCCTAGAGTCGCAGTTTAGGGGCAAGTGGACGAATGGAAAAAAACCTGACAATTATGGATCATATCTGAACCATCGCCACATCATGTCATAGCTCAGTTCAGGGGAACTTTCGGAGCCTAGTATAAGCGTATCTTTGAATCAGTCATCATTACCAATACGTGAAACCCGACAAGATTTGGACTGACTGATCTGATAGTCTGACTGAATCCGGTCCTTAGCGGCCGCGGGCTCTCACTGTTGCGCACAGGCCCATCTCCTCCTGCCCGCAGCCAACTTGGGCCTCGGCAGAATTGGTTGAAACATAGTTGCTTGATAGTGATGATATTTTCCGATCGGCCCTCTGAGCGAGGCGGAGTGTAGGCTGCTAGCTTCCACCTTTTTCAGAGACCTAGACCCGTTTCACATACCGACCTGCACGGGGTATGTACGTAAAAAGATTAGAATAAAACGCAAAATACACGCAAAGGGACACCGGCGTCCGTGCACGGCCATCATGGGGTCGGGAGCATGCGGGAGGCACGTAACTCTGCGATAGGGAGACCGATTAAGACGGATCGAGCAACAAAATCGTCAGCATAGCATGATGAAGAGATAAGTTCTGAAGCAATCTTCCCACCATCTCTAACATTCAAATCAGCCGAACGAAAGGACAGCGATGGAGAAGATGATATGAAGAGGTCAGCATAGAAAAGCCACGATAGCACACGCGCCTGGAAGTATCTCAAGGTTCGACCCGAGGGAACTATGTACAACTTTTTGAAGCGATACCGCCTACGTTGAAAGCAGGACACCGTGAGAAACGTGTACGCGATTTGCTGACTAAGCCTTGGCACCTCCCTGGGCCGAACACCAGGGTCTACAACGGTACTGGAAAGACAGACAGGGTCCAGAAACATTCAAGTCATTTGCAACTGCGAAGATTTTGTGAGTGACTTGGGTCGACAAGTATCTCACCAGAAATGAACTTTCCTGTCTCCCGCTGTTATGTACATAAATTTTAGGAGGGTTTCCAAAAGAGGCAACTGAATGACCACGTTCTTTGCGACGTTGACCGCCGTTGTCAACACATATTATCATCGTCACGCTGCCCAGACATAAGAAATTTCATGTCCACGGACCCGTATCATGTCGTGCAACAGGAAATACAGTCCTCCCTGCAGACGGCCTTGACGCTCCGTGCGTCGTACCTCCGAATCCGCAGTACGGCGCGCGAGGGAAGTGAAGAGCTAGTTTGGGCTCGAAACGAAGTTAGTTTCAACTGTTCGTTCATTGTCGTGTTCCACCATGCTAAACGCATTCCATGGCCGCTGCAGCTCAAGGCTACCCTGGCGGCGCTGGAAGCAGACCTCGAGGACCTCGAAGAAAGCGTAAAGTGGGATGCCATTCCTTCCATTCTTACATTGAGGGCGTCCAGGTGTCTTGACGCTTGAATTGACAGGGTAGTGGAGTCGACAGGCCCTCGCTTGTTTAATCTTGATGATGCAGAGGTAGCGCAACGGCGACGCTACGTTGAGCGAGTCAAGGGTGAGATCACGGTGCGTCTGGACCACGTTGGCGGGCTTCCTGTGTTGGAACGTTGACAGTAAGGAATGCAGAGCATGAGAACGGAGACTGAGGATGCAACGGTGCGGGATAGCCCCTCTTAAGGATAGCGTCGGCAATAACGTCGCAGCCCCAGGGTCGTCTCCGATCACCTTATCTTCAAAATTCGGTAGCGACCGGCTCACACTCTTCGGTTTCGATCTCTGGCAATGTGCCGCCGAATGACGTTCAAGACGAGGACAGCCAATGGGCACGCGAAGAACGGCAGGCATGTACAGTCTCATACCGAAGCAAGATTAACTTAACCACCATGTACATATCTTAGCTCATGATGGTGGAACAAGATCGTGCCATGGATTCGATATCAGGGACCCTGAGCACACTTGCACAACAAGCTGGCCTGATGGGGCAAGAGATTGGTGAACACAATGAGTGGGTATCTTACGTTTCGGATAAGTTGGGTATGTGACCTTGTATTCACGTGGTTCAAAGAATGCTGGATGACCTAGAACGCAATGTTGAGCGTTCGGACTCCAAGCTTGATAGTGCCATGCGGAAAATGAAGAAATTCATACGCAACACAGAAGGTACATCAAAGTCTATTTCTGACGTCTTCTTCTAATGTACGAATTTAATTGCAGATACCAAGTCGGGATGGTGCATAACAGCTTTGTCGATTATCCTTGTCATCCTCCTCGTGGCGGTCATACTTGTCTAACTGCATAATCTATGTAGAGAATACTTTGCGTACTTCATTTCAGCTAACTTATACGGTTATTCATGGACCACGTCATGGAACGCAGCGCAGCTTTGCGTCGACCACCTTGAATCATGGAGGCGGACACGCAGGGAGGCTACACGCACTTTGCGTGTAACGCCAGTGGTTGATATTAGGTGTGGGCAGCGGGCTCTGGAGCATGAAACACGACATGAAGGCTCAAGGAACTGTGTCCAGACCGAAAAAATGTGCAATGCACGATGGGATCATCGATCGAGGTAACTAGCAATCAGGAATTGAATGCGTCTCTCAGGCTGGATCGCAGAATCGGACTGTTTCGAAACGTCAATACTCGAGACGTGCAGTCATACCATGGTAATCCACCTTGGTGTTGTAAGCGCACAATGACAAGCGGACGTATCCGATGAAAATCGGATCGATGGAAGTGCGCATGTGTTGTGTGGCAAGTGGCCCAATGGTGCGGCACTCAATGATTCGAAGCGTTCGACCACGCTGTGTTAATAGTAGCATGTGTCAAAGGAGAAAAAAAGAGACTGACTGATTGCTTAGTGAAGCTTGACACAAACGCACACGCGCACGCGTTTCGCCGCCTGCATATGGTGCAAACCGCTATCACCTCCCTGCTATCTCGCTGCAACTCGGGACCGCATTGGGAAGCACCCTCTGCGAAGAATGAACAGCCGACGTTTTTTGGACGGCGTGGGTGTCCACTCCGAATTTCGGGCGCAAATTTACGTCGGGAGGGGACCACATGATGCGGCAGATACGATTGAGTACAAAAACCGTTTATACGTAGGGCACAAGTTCTTGCTCGTTATAGCCAGGTAGCCAAGGTCTAAACCCATTGTGCTCCTCGGATCCGCCTATGAAATCGGTCAGCAGTGGAGAATGTTCTGTACCGAGTGATCGGCAATGCGAAGGTGATCGGAAGAAGAACAGCCTCGTGGTCCCAGACTTCACCCGACCCAAAACTGCGATGTTGTGCGGAAATTGTCTCTTGCAGGCGGCCCTTCTCGGATCTCTGCTCGGATTCAGATTTACTAGGTGAAGAAAAAACAACGGTCACATGTTTAATCCTAGAACCGAATTTGGTTGCGCTTCTACTTACTTCCACCGCATCCGCCATTCTCCCTAACGTCTCGTAGCGCCAGGTGTAGGGGTACTTATCATCTGTCACAACGCCTTCTTGATCCGAACAATGTCCTGCAACGCTGCTCTCGTTTCCAATCACGTTAATGCCGTGCCTGCTAATCCAAACACTGCGTAACTCGCGTTGCAGGGCAGGGATGATGTCATGGCGAATAGAGTTGGCAACGACGAGAACCCGTGGTGCATCCACCATCACTGAGGGGTTTGACGGAAGCGAGGGGTCTGGCCTTGCGGACAGCTGCTTCAGTGCACTGTCTAGCATCAAGAGGTTTGGTTTATAGGCTCCCACTTGCTGAGCGGTGAGAATGAGGGAGAATGGTGAATCTGGAGTGACCGTGCGGTACGCAGATCCTGGGTAGTTTGGAGAGCAGAGCTTCTCGTGTGTGCCCGAAAAGCTCTTGTCGTCGACATTGGATAACACGACGAGGGCAAAATGTCTCTTGAGTCTGTGAAGCGCATCGATGGTGTCCGGGAATGGCTTCCAGTCTGGAATGGATCTCCCGAAATGTTCTGGTTCATTAAATGAAAAATCCCGAGGGGCGTCACGGTCTGTCTCTTGATCTTCCACATTGGAGGTGGATGCGCGCTGCTCCTTTCTCAATTCTCCATCTGCAATACCCTCCACGGTTGTCGTGTTCGATGGGGTCGCCAGCTGGCGGTAAGCTAGTTCGAGAATTTTCGAATAGGGTGTGTTTCGAAATTGCATCTGCAACCCGGCCTCGACTTCCGCGTAATTGACCAAGATCTCCTCCCGCAGCTGGTCTGGGAAGAGAGGAGCGAGAGCATCGTGGATGGCAGACTCCCAATCTACGAGTGTACCGTACACGTCAAAAATCAATGCGTGATACTCAGTCAATTTCAGGCTATGCGCCTTGGGAGGCGAGGGAGACTGATGTGCCATTGGTAACAAAATGAGATGACGAAAGTGACTTGGCAAGGTGGTAGAGGCAAGTCGCGATGTTATTCGCAGCGGAGTTCGACGTTCGATCGTGAACAGGACGTGCTGGCAGTAATGTAACCTTTCCCGCGCTCGGAAAAACTTCTGTAATCTCGGTCGATATTGATCGTGAGTGAACGTTTCAGGTGATGACTAGCGAGTGATCTCACTGAGACTCTAACCCTTATTCATACCGAGCTGTCGCTTCATGATGGGGCATAAAAACCGCGTTTCAACTTGTCCGTGCAATACCTAATCATAGCAACCGGCGACCCCTAGTTTTATTCGTAGTGATCGTCGACTCTGTCGGCCGACTCTTTGTAGAGATTACCATCTGAGCATCTTGTTCGACTTGGACGATAGACTCAGCACGGGAACATGAAGTTTGCACGGTGAGGAACAATCTGCTACAGCCTTCGCCCCTCACCTCATCTTGCTTTCGCTAGATACCTCCAGGATACCCAGGTGAGTTGCATCCCGAACTGCTTTTTCCATCTTCACCGTGCTGAGCTGCTTTCCACAGACCCCGGAATGGAAGAAAGCTTACATGTAACGACTTTGCTACCCTTTTTTGCTCCAGTGCCCCTGAGCTGACATGGCTCTCGTACCTTGGGAAACGTGTGGCTGCTTCCTTCAACAGAGACTACCGTGCTCTTAAAGCACAGTTAAAAATTATACGAGGACAGGCCCCGCAGCTGCCGCTTGATGACTCGAGTTCGCTTGAAACTACGGAGGTCGATCATACCCACCAATCCGCTCCGAAGGAGAAACGCGATGGCTCCGAAGGTGAGAATGCTCTCGAGCATTATGAGTACTATTCATTCACAATGATGTCAGAGCCTTACCTGAATCCAGGGAGTACAACGTCGACGCGCATTCCAAGTGCCAGTAATGGTGTCATGGACTCGAATGGTCACGAATCAGCATTTCCTGTAAGGCGGAGAACCAGTAACCAGGAGAGTGAGTCACAAGACTCAGACAATGGGCGGACCTGACTTTGAGAGCTCACACGAGTTAACAGGACCGTTGTTGAGTTTGACCTTGAATGGTATGCCACCTCGCATAACCGGTACAGCGTCAAATGCACCATCTCAGCAAACGCCGTTGCCCCCAAGAACCCCTCGTTCTCCTCCAGTTTTCCCCTTTTTTAGGGCTTCGGGTATTCACTCTCTATGTTCGGGTCTTATCGTGATAATTTGACTCTGGCTTCAATAGGCCCCACCGCTCCACCTCCTTTGCATGCAATACTTTCCAGCTTACCTGCTGCCCATGCGAAGTTTTTCGACATGCTCGATGCTGAGCTAGAAAAAGTAGAAACATTTTACGCAGAAAGAGAAAAAGAAATGAATGACCGTGCCAAGCTCTTGAGAGAACAACTCAACGAACTTGGTATACACCGCCAACGGTTCCATGTCTGTGTGCCTTGTCGTAGATAGAAGCGCACACCACTAACCCCTGACTCTGACAGCAATCAGCTTCGCATTCAAAGACCCAAGCTTGGGCGAGGAAAGCTGTCCCACCTGCACTTTCGTCGTTGGTCCAATGGCTCCCCGAGTCCAACACGAAACCCGAGCTGTGCGAAATTGGCAGCAACGGTATTTTAGCTTCTGAATCTGGGCGTGGTGGTGATTATGCTTCTGTGCTAGCGTCTCTACGTCGACTTACCAATATCAGGTCATCAAGGTGTTGTTGAAACATCGAATTCAAGGAAGCAGTTTGAACACGAGCGGCGGAGTGGCGAGCATTCTAGATTCCGGAGAAGAGAAGAAATAGCGAACAGTCAGGCCGGTAAGGAAGTCGGTAGTTCGTCAAGGAGCAACACCGCATCTTCTCCGAATATGCAAGACGTGAATGGAAGATCACCACCGAAACGCTCGAACAGCCTTCCGCGACTTTCTTTTGGTGGAATGAAGCATCCCCTGGACTCGAATGAGTATCAACACGCAAAAAGACGACTCCGAAAGGCTGTCGTTGAGCACTACCGGTGCGTTTAGATGTTCCTCCTTCAGACACTGGCTGTCGCGGTGGCGGGCGTCGCCCACAGCGCAGGTGTCTATCCTCTGCGGAACGTTTCCAGAACACGATGCTAACACGTGGAATGTGTTTATAGGGGCCTCGAGGTCCTGAACAATTATAGAGTGAGATTATCTCCTCCCTGCTTCACGTGCCGCGTTGACCTTCCTTAACCCTCGATTCCTCGATCGGATCTACGATCGACTTCGGCATGACACCCGTGTTAATGTTGAACTCCGCCTCCGTCAACGATCCCTCGTTTGCAACAAGATTCTTAACCTTACTGGCTTCCGCAAAGCGCTGAAGAAATGTGAGAGGATTACCAAGTATCCTGTATTGGACGCCTACATGAAGGAGAAAGTATGTGACTGCATTGGCCGTGGGGTTGCGAGACATGAACATCATTACAGGTAGAACCCTCCGCTTTTGCCTCCGGCGCTATGGTTGTCACGATGTTGAAGGAAACGGAAGACTTTTTTGCTACGCGATTCGGTACGTTCGCTCCACATCCAAGCGTCGTAGAATTTGTGTCTTCATTGCATGTCATTCAACACGTGGGCGCCCTCGTATGCAGAACACGGAGACAGAAAAAAAGCTTTGGACCGTCTTCGAGCGGGACCTTTCTCGAATGCGCATCATTTTAGCACATTCCGCTCTGGAATGTGGTTGGGTCTAGCCCTCCCTGCGATTGTCGAAGGTGTTCGCCTGTGTATGGATCTCCTCCAAGACTACTCAATGGCATCGTTCTGAACTTCATTTCTCAGCTTTCCTGGAGAGTACGCGGGGATCACTCCCGTCGTGGAATATTGTACTTTTCATTTACTCGATATTTGTCGTACCGATACTGCTGGCACTTCTAATCGGTCTCAATCTTGCGGCATGGGCGCGCGAAAGAATTAATTACGTCTTTATTTTTGGTAAGTGACTGTTACCATCTTGCATTCTCTCTTTTGACATTCTACACAGAATTGAACCCCAGGTCAAGGCTTGATCATCACGAATACTTCGAAGTATGTTGTATATTCTTGGCGCATGTGGCTGGTGTTGAGCAGTCATGAAAGCTTCCTTCCTTCCTCCTCTGTACTCTTTCCTATGCGTTCGTGTTTTCCTTGTCTCAACTGGGTCCCCCGACCCTATGGCCATTAATCTGGCTCGCTCTCACCGCGGTGGTCATGTTCAATCCGATCCGTGTAAGTACTCAAACTGCAATTCTGCCATTATGTGTGACGCAAACCTCGTCTGGGCAGAGTTTCATGTGGGGCCCAGCCCGATGGTGGATAATAAAAAACGTAGCCAAGCTTGGAGCCAGCGGGATGTGGAAAGTCGAGGTTTGTCATTATCATTATGAATCATGGAGTAGCTTTAAGATTTGATCATTTATTGTAACCCAGTTCGCGGATTTCTGGCTTGGGTATGCTCCTCTATGGTTATTTCTTTCTAACAGTCTTACTTTACTGCTGCCAGTGATCAATTTTGTAGCCTGGCCTATTCGTTTTCCAACCTGTACTTCGTGGGGTGTTTCTATGCCCGTTCATTTGCAGTTTCCCCCACGTCAACCTTGCAATCCGTGGTGAATTCCAAGTCATCGCTGTACACCTCCCTCCGCAACGCCACGATGCCACATCAACCCGAATCGTCTGGTGCATTCCAAAGTCTGCTATCGTCAGCTTACGATCCTCAAATACAAGAAGCATGGGTGACATGTGGCGTGGCTCAGAATTGGGGATGGTATTATCTTCTCAGCGCGTTGCCCTTTACAATACGTTTCGTGCAGAGCTTAAGGCGGTACCGAGACTCCAAACTGCCTACCCATCTTATCAATGTACGGTACTTTCATTCCTTCCTTTCATTACTCATCATTGGGTTTCAATAGGCCGGAAAATATGGAACGGGGTTAATATATTACTTCATTTATTACTATTGGAAGCATCGAGGTGGGTCCGAGTCTCAGATACGGTCGTCATGTATTTCAAACTAATCTTTTAGGGAGCCCCCATCACGGTACCAGCTACATCCTCCTGTTCTTCATGGGGGTCGCTTATTCGATGTATAGTTATACTTGGGTAAATACGTCGGCCTCCGCATGTTTAAACGGTCACAATATTTCTGTTTTCCAGGATTTATTGATGGACTGGTCAATGTTTAAACCACACGCTCGTTATCCACTCCTTAGACCAGAGCTTGTTTACAAGTCACACATTCCGGTATGTTTCCTTTTCCTGGTCTCTTCGACGTCTACTAACAACGCCTAGTCATACTACTTTGCATTGGTACGAGCAGACTTGTCCAATTTCACACATTACCGCAACTCGTTCCCACAGATTTCCAACCTATGCATTCGTTTCGTTTGGCTTATTTATCCACCCGACATCGCTTTGAACCCCTTCGTGCGCTCATTCATTGGTGGCATCTTGGAAATGTTACGGAGAGTCCAATGGAACTTTTGTGCGCCATTTTCTTCATCGTTCACTTTTCTTCATAATGGTTATTGACATGCTCCCCGTCTTTCAGTTCGAATCGAGAACGAACACATTGGTAATGTAGATCAATACCGTGTTACGCACGAGGTGCCCCTGCCCTACAGCTTCGATTCAAATTCCAACGAGGAAGAGGAAGAGCACGAGGAAACACCCACCGCGCCGTCGTGGTTGAAGAAATGTGTGGCAGGTTTGAGGAGGAACGGAGGACACGGGTAACATCACATGATGGCTTGCGCTGGTCGCATTGCTGGAGAATATGCGAGCTGATTTCGAGCACATGGTACTTACATATATGATTAGCATGTTGAAGGGTATATGATTCATATAAATTAAGTTCTTAACGATTGACCTCATGGAAACAACACACACAACCCTGTTGCCCGGTTGTAACATCCCGAGGACCCATCCATTTACGTAATGCGTAATCCGTCCACGTGCGTACTAGTACTGACAGGCGAGCATCGAGATTCCGCGCCAACACTCCTCGGATAATACCATGATATTGTGCCCGACGCACAGGAGACCATCGACCACTGGCAGCCGGCCGGAGTGCTGATGGACTACGCAACCCTCCGCCATGCAGTTGTTGGGTTATTTCAAAGCAAGCGCCGTGTATCATACTACGCACAGCCGGCAATAATCACGGGAAAGCGGGGAAAAAAAATACAGTGACATTGCCAGCAGTATACAATGATCCTCAGCGATCAGGATGATGCATCATGGGGCGAAGTATCCTCACCAATCACACCACCCTGGCAGCGACTTTGCGCGGACACTTCCTTGCGGTGGGACGCTACCAACGATCGTTGAAACAACAAAACGCCAAATGACCTCGGCGTATATTGAGCCTTTTGCGGCCCTGCTGGTAGGAGGTCCCCACGTGGAACTTCCCTCCATGGAGAGAGCACGTATTCTGCCACTTGACGTACCCCTTGATAGGTGTCGATCCTGCCATTTGCCGCGTTGGTAGGTCGCCCATCTCCAAGAAAAGGGTATCGGTATTGCCGCGATTTCGAGCTTCTAGTAAAGCACTCGGTCAGAAGGCTCGACATGTAGGCCCTGGGTGTGATTCATGAATCCACGGGCGTTGAATGCTGCGGGATCGCTACCGCACCCATCAAGGAGTGCTGAGCTGAATTTCACCGTTGGAAAGAGAGAATATACTGCAACGTGTAACACCGCGTCCCATTCGACCGTATCCTTTCGGAAACATCCACATCTTTTTGCGTGAAAAACTCCATCACTCTGACATTTCTTCGGGTTGAATCAGATGAAAAGGAAATTGCAAAGGAACGTGTACTGACCCGGTGGCAGTACTTCAGAGTTCAAAATGGAGGTTTACTCACTTTCCACCCGTGTCCAGTGAAAAAGGAAGGTACGATCTCCATCGCTGGTACTCATGGACATATCAGCTCCATTCTCGAGAAGCAGTAGGGAAGAAGCAATGCCCTCTTTGGAACATGTCGGCGCGATTTCAACGTGTCGAGGACAGCTGACTCGGAGACGGAAAAAGTACCCCGAGCGAGAACCTGAGAGCTATCATCATAACATATCCTCGCCCGAACGCAGTGAATGTTTTTTTTTTCCGCGGAAGTTGACTTCGCGCAGGTCACAGCCTTGAGAGAAACGAAGAGGTTTACAGCTTCTGAACCTTCGATCTTGGTGCAAGGCACCGGTACAGTCGGAGAACAGGACCCCGCATTCCGACCGCGGACTGCGCGAGGTCAGAGTCAGTCATCTTCGTCCGCGAACCAGGAACACACTTACTTCAACATGGTACAAGAATACTGATGAGCAGTTGGGAATCGAGGGCAACAGTCCCAAACGAATGGAAAGCTTGCACAACGAAAACATGGCCAATCTTGGGGTATTAGGAACTTCGGAGTATCCATGAGGCGACCTCAGAGTCATCAAGAATTGCCATGCACTGGGGAGAACAGAGATTTCATCTTGGTACATGCAAGGACGCTCGGGTTGCCCTCGACAGAAAGCAAGTCGACCGAAATCGCAGTAGAATAGGGAAGATCCCTCCTCAGCGAAACGAGCTGTCCGGGTACACGCCAATGAAATGAATGAAGTGGTCGCATGAATTGATTATGTTCGAGTCGGTCAGTCATCCGGGAACGAGAATTAATCATTTGCATAAGTACCATACTGACCGAATCGCCCTCTTCCCCGTCATGCCTTTCCTGTATCGGACCATAATATACGTCCATTGAAGTGTACCGACGCGTCCGTTGCACTATATCCCAGTACACTAGAAACGTGAACGTGTACACCTCGCTGATAAATTGAATGTAGCTCTCGTTCTTCCGTGGCGTCGTCAATTCACGGCTCATTGGTAGTCCTGTAGCCAAGTCCTAGAGACCCGAATCTGGAGAGAAGAGTTTCAAGAAGACACTCGATGCAACTTTGGTACAGAAGGTAGAGCGGAGGGGACTAGCACTCCTGACCGACCAGCGGTAAGCACGGCGGATTCAGCGCCTCGCTCTACAGCCAGGTGGAATCCCCGCGATTCAACTTGCATCACCCGGGTCACTGAATTGTGACGCAAAACCGTCTCGAAAGACGAACCTCGCCAAAGTGGCCATCTTTGAATACAAGATGTGTTAACAGATACAAGTCAATGAGAGGGGTGATGGCGTTAACCAACGGATGTCATTGTCAGATGCATTCGCATACAACCAAGTTTAAGTAATAATCTATTAATACTGCGCAGCAGCGGCTTTGCACTGGAGAGATACGTCAGCACACACGAATCATAGTGCGAAAACCGATACGTACGGCGTTCAGCTGTTCAAGGTAGTACGAACAGCTGTTCAGGTCTGCCTTTTCCAAACAATTTGAAAAGTCCTTGGCGTGAGTGGCACAAGGAGATGTGGATTGGAAAGACTGTTGTTGTTGTTGGATCGGAGCTGCTGGCTCGGCAGGTGCGGCTGCCGAGGAGCTCGATCCACCAAAGAGCATACTGGAAATTCCGTGACCGACGACGGAGCCAACTGCAACGGAGCCAGCGGTAGCAGCCATTTGCGCAAGCATTCCAGGCTGACCAGACTGAGCAGCGGCCGCGGCAGGTGGAGCAGGGGCACGAGCAGGATTTGCATGGGCTGCTTGTGGGGGCATAGCGGCGGTGTGAGCACCCCGGGATTGCTGAGCAGCAGCAGGCCTCGGAGCAGGACGAGAGGAGCGTGACGAACGCTATAAAAAAAAAAGGCTTAGATGCGAGAGGTTTCAGTGATGATAGACTTACAGGCATGATATCTAGATGGTTGGTGGTAATAAGCAAACGTGCGAAGGAATTTTTGTAACTTCAAACGAGCCGATCGAACTCGTAACGCACTCGGCCATGATCGTGTGAATATTCCGGAATATTCCGTATCTATCCTGAGTCCCCGATTGGGAATTGGCACTTTCAATAGACTTTCCAGGACTCCTTCAATGATGGTTGCGCTTGGTCTCAGGACGGTCAGACCGTCTTGGGCGCACCAGGCTAACGTACGGCCTTCTATTCATTCTCGGTCGTATGCAGCCATTGCCATCAAGAACATGCCAAAATCGTCTGGCTCTCAAACGCTTTCGACGCCCCAGAATATTGCACCGTCCAAGGCAGGACTACAACAATCCGATGACAAGGCAAAGAATTCCAAGCCTGGGCAGTCTTCGCTTCAGAGCGCCGCGGAACAGAATCTTCAGGCAATGGAGAACATGAAGCGGTTTAGCAAGATGTACACCACGGCTGACGTATGGGGGACCGAAATGGCAAACTTGGGTATGAAATATCATCCTGGCAGCATTCTGTCTGGTGGCATAACCTTTGAACTTCTCAGATGCGGAAATACCTTACGACCTGCGTCCAATGTTTCGCTTGCTCACCACAAAACCTATGTTTGCGCGTAGCAAATTCTCGTGTGTATTGCGATTGTATTCATTGAATGTGTGTTGAAACATAGTGCAGTGATATTTGGTACGCAATGAAGCACAACACCGGCAACTGGATGAAGAACTCGTACAGGTGCACCTCTGTATGTCTTTGGTAAAATACAGTCTGACATCATGTTTCGCTTTTCTTAGCATGTTCGTCATGGCGAAAGCGAACGCTTTCCCAGGGAAGAACTTGAAACTACGTGTTAAAACATTGGGCCGCATATTGAGTGTACGAAATAATTCTCCAGATGCGCTGTTGGCTCCGCTACGACAAATAGCTCTTGACACCTATCGCAAAGTAAACACTTCCATTGCAAGGTGTGCACCTTGTCGGGTTTGCATTCTCACCACAGTTCTGATAACCGTTCTAGGGGTCATGAGGACAAGGTGAAAGAATTCACGTCAGGCCCATTCCAGGAAAAGGCCATCAAAGCTATGCGGCGGCGAGAGAAGGGCCAAATTTGGACTTGGAATATCAGTAGCGATGTCTCAGATGTGGCTCTATTCCCCAGTTCCAAGAGTAAGCCACCACTTTGCATACCGAAACTCTTTCTGAAGACCTTTAGAGCGGAGAGCACCCACACCCGTGGACATCGTTTCCATCAGAGCGGGTGAGGTTTATACTGAAGCTGCAGATCCCGTTAATGGGCATCGTCTTCTCGTTCAAGCCCTCGTCAAGTTCGATACATCCCACGTAAGTGGTTTTTCAGGTCTCTAACCCGTCAGCGATGAATCGACTTCGTTGATACGCAATCTAGAAAATCGACGTTGTTGACAAGCGCGGACAAGCCATTCATTCTGACCTTGCTACGCCCCGCAAGGTCGTTCAATACCTCCTATTGGAAAAAGTTGGGTGGTATGACACACCTTGGAAGATCAAGGATCAGTTTCACAAGGCATAAAGCTGTTACCTGCTATCATATATTTACAAATTGGCATGGTATGCCCGCTGGTTACTTACTTGAAAACAGATATAAGCAAAACAAGGAACGTCATTTTAAGTGTGAGTGGCCACCGATAGTGCATTTAGACTTGCGTTCCACGTATCCACGGTGTCGTGGATGGGTCAGAGAATGGGATGGACACTTTGAAGCGGCCAATAGCCCCAGGATTTACGTCGCTCTAGAGTTCGCGTGGCAACGTTTGCCTAGTGTGGCAGGAGACAGGAGACACGATCACCGCACGTCGATTGGAACATTTGTGCAGAGTCAATGCGCGTCCGATTGTCTTCTACTCATGGTATCATAAGACCAATCAGAACCCTGGCATCCCCGCCGACGTTTCATCCACCATAGACCTGGTTACACAACTTGAAGTGATTCGGCACGTGCGCTCCCTCCTGTGCGGGCGACTTTAGTGATAAGTTCGGCTGCCCGCAACGTTCCCAGCGTCGTAGCCAGCATCGTTCGCCCTTACGCGCAAAATAGTAGGATACACTAAGATAGATCTTCATTATCTCGATTTACCGGGATTCGACAAAAACAACATATTAGATCGAAATGAAAGCACGCCACCAAACTTGAAGGATTTACGCCATGACGGCAAAGGCGCCTTTGCTCGCTGTCAGCTCCGCGCCAAGTTTGTATCCAGTCACCTTGACAAGCATTGAGCAATGCATGCCCTCCAGATATGAAATAACACTACCTTGTCCCAATCGATCTTCTGTCTTGTCAGTGGGAGAGCACGTCTGAGGCCCTTGAACGCCTTTTCGCTCATTTCTTGATAGGCGTCGTTCAACGAGGTCTGTAACTTTGTCTCCTCCCGCTCAATCAGCGCGAATATCTTGTTTGCCGCTGCGGTCGGGGAGGACGCACTCGCCACCGCTGGCGGTATCGGTATCGAGATGTCGTGCGACGTCTCTAGCTGGACCTGCAAACGAATGGGCACTACGATTGATGCGGCATCCATTGGCACGTACGTTTCCCTGTTCGTAGTAGTGGACATTGGCGAGGACCTTGCCCTGGATCGACCTCGATTCTGCCAGGTCGATCTCGTATTGGGAACGCCACCTCCCCGACCTGGCGACAATTATTAGTGAATGGTGAATGATATACACGCGTGGAGGAGACCATGCACCAAAAGTTGGAGGGGTTGTATTTGTTGGACACGATCTGGATCGTAAAGTGGCTAGGTGGTTGGGAGGCGAATGTGGCGGCGACGCCGTCGAAATAGTGGGCAGCGAGATAGGTCAGGGAGGCGGACTCGAGGGCCGCGCTGGAGGAAATGGTCGTTTGGGCGGTCATGGGTACGATATCGCTTACCGGAGTGGCTCGGCCTCTGGATCGGGCACCTCTGAGCGAGGATCGGAGGCTTCCTGAAGAAGAGAGGGATTGAGCATCGCGTCGAGTGTTGTGTTGTGGTACTTGCCAGTCTCAGGTGATCGAATCGGAAGGAAGTTTTGGAACGCGGGTCCAGGAACCGCTCTTCCTGTCCGTCTTCGTCGGCGTCTTGTATCCGTGCGGCGTCGCTGACGATGGTCTGCAATGAAGACGATCGAAGACGTGCGGGTACGATGAAAGCATGTGAGCAGAACGTACCTGGTGCTGCGCGTCAGGTACGTCCACCAGGATGAACTGCGCGAGATTGTATTCCCGGAGTGCGGGAAGGAGGCCGTCTTCAAGGACATCATCGTCGTTGACAATGACGCGGACATCTGCGCGTGTTTTTGATCAGTACATGCATCGAGGATGTGGAGACACGTACCGTTGAGAACGTCGTTGATCTCTCCGGGTGGAGATTGGAGCAAGAAGGCGCTCGCGACTTGGATGCGCTCGTCCGCCATTTATGTAAAGTGGTAGTATGAGATCAAGGGCAGCGCTAACCCTAACCCGAACTAGCATCATGTCGTGCTGTCAACGGTGCAAGCAAACCACGAACGGTCCACAAGCGTTTCTCTTGACCTGTTGTGAATGTAACAAGACATGGCATCACAGTACGTCCACATTGAACCCGCAGATCGTTCAACAATATCCACCCAACCTCTACCAGGGTGCCACATGCCCCCTATCGCAGATGAGGAACTTGTTCGACGCATACGCGCTACAAACGCGGGTGACACGTCCAATGGCAACGATCTACACTCTTGGAAATGTCGACGGTGTGGAAAAAAAGACCTCTCGGAGATCCCGACCGCCGTGTCGAGTGTCGAACCAGACGACAAGCATTGGTTCTCGCGTCCTGCTTTAACGCCAACGGAAACCACCACGCCCACGGCGAACCTCAGACAGGAATCGGTGTGTGGAAATTTGGGATTCGGAATGCTTGTCTGCGTCTGCTGAGCGTTCTCCAGAGTGTGGTGGGAAATGGCCGAGAACCAATCGACGACGAGAGTAATCGAGAAAAGGCGACCGAGGCAGCTCCGGTGAAGCGTCCAACAGTGATTATCGCGAAGAGGGCGTTGAAGTCTGTAGCGTCTCGATCAGAGCCAGATCCGCCTACTACGAAGTCAACGTTCACTCCGCAAGAGGAGAAGGGATCTGATCAGGTGTCCATTTCTCATACGTATACGCCTTTCCGTCTGACCAGCGCTGCATCGACAATGACCCTTGAGGATGATGTCGAGATGCAGGTGGACCCTTTGCCTCCCGCCGCCTCGTCCGGATCTACTTTCCAAACGGATGACTTGGCAAATAGAGAGATCAGCACTGATATTGTTGCAGAAGCGCGACCCCCCGCGCGTGCTGCGAGTTCTACTAGTATCACCATCCAACAGGAACAAGAACCCGAGGTTCGACCTGAAGCCGGCCAGGACGCCATCGACGAGATGATGGAAGACGACCCAGAGGATTTGTATGGTCCACCGGTAGAGCGGCGGATCATCCGCATCCTCCCTTCGCTGGACCAAGAGCTCAGAGAACAAGAGGAACGAGCAGCCGCAGAAAAGGTAATTTACGAATTGTATGTATGCTTTGCATGGCTCGTCACACTATCCGGCAGAAGCGATGGGCTCCTTTGGCCCCTGACTGGATATTGGCAAGACACGCACACGACCCGTCCTGGAACTTGAAGGACGTAGTAGTACCAGCTCAACGAACGGAAGGCAGAAAGAAACGGAAGCAGACGGCTACTAATAATAATAAGAAGCTGACGAGGGAGAGTGGGCTGGGCTACTTTACAGTTGGAAGTTGGATCCGAGAGTACACGGTGTAGACTCTTGAACTAGAACTACTATGTCGACAGACCTCAGCAAGCTCACCGTTCCACAACTCAAAGCCTTGTGCAAAGAGCGACGGATCGCAGGTTATTCAAAGCTAAACAAGTCTGCACTCTTGCAGAAGCTTGCGGGGGTGCCCGCTCAGGCTCCTGCACCTCCTACGCATACATCGCAGCAACAGAATGCGTCGTCAGCAAAGGAACCAACCACCGACGCACCGCAGGACCCAACCGCGACGTCCACCGTGCTTTCCACTCCCCAGCAAGATGTCCAACGGAACGTGACTGAAACAACAAGAACTCCCTCTATCGCAAAGGCGCCTACACAACTTCCCAAGTCATCGCAGGACCGAACCGCGACATCAAGCACTCAGAAAACCCATGGCGCGAAAAGAAACACGCATATAGACATCTCCGCCCCTGCAAAACGGATCAGGACATCCGCATCAACTAGTAACGCGGCTCACGCACGCCAGGTTCAGACGACCTCTACTACTACATCCCAGCAAGTACTGCCTGTCAGAGATGCTTCAGTGGTCAAAAACCGAAAGAACTCGTCGTCGGCAGCGGAATCAACCACAAAGGTACCCACACGGCTTCCCGAGGCACCACAGGACTCAAGCGCGACGCGTCGAGCACCGTCCATCGTGATTTCCACTCCCCAGCAAGATGTCCAACGGGACGTGGTTGGTGCCACTGGATCAACAAGAACTCAGGCAGTGGCTACACACCTTCCCGAGTTGCCGCAGGACCGAACCGCGACGTCGAGCACTCAGAAAACCCATGGCGCGAAAAGAAACACGCATATGGACATCTCTGCCCCTGCAAAACGGATCAGGACATCAACTGGTAACGTGGCTCACGCACGCCCAGTTCAGACGACCTCTACATCCCAGAAAGCACTGCCAGTCAGAGATGCTTCAGTGTTCAGAGCTCCCGAGCTGTCTGCGCACCGACAGAACTCGTCGTCGGCAAGGGAATCAACCACAAAGGTACCCAAACGGGTTCCCGAGACACCACAGGACTCAAGCGCGACGCGTCGAGCACCGTCCACCGTGCTTTCCACTCCCCCGCAAGGTGTCCAACGGAACGTGGTTGGTGCTACTGGATCAACAAGAACTCAGGTGGCTACACAACTTCCCGAATTGCCGCAGGACCGAATCGCGACGTCGAGCACCCAGAAAACCCCTGGCGCGAAAAGAAACGCGCACACAGACATCTCTGCCCCTGCAAAACGGATCAGGACATCAACTACCAGCAACGCGGCTCACGCACGCCAGGCTCAGAGGACCTCTACATTCCAGCAAGCACTGCCGACCAGAGATTCTCTAGTGCTCAAAGCTCCCGAACTGCCTGCGCAGCGTAAAGTATCGTCGCTCCAGGTTACTGCTTTCACTGCCACAAAGCAGCCTTCAGCTAGCACGATCAAACGCGACCCCGGGCGGTTCAAGCCATTAGCGGCCACGAGACCCAAACTTGTGGAATCCGGCAATGCGATCAAAGAACGCTTGCAGACATTTATAACTTCAAGAGGAGCTGATTCTTTTCTTGCTTCCATCCCTTCTGCAAAGCCTCTTCCTCTTCTCTCTCAGATTTCTTTCCCGCCAAAGGCGTCTGAGCGGAAGTGGGTAAATCGATGGGCTATCATACTGAGCAGACTTTCGCCCACAGACAGACAGACATGTGGGTTTGTATCGAGAACGTTCCGGTACGCAGGTACGAAAATACCTTTCTGAACCAATGCTTCTGCTCCACGTCACCTCGTCCGTGGCAGTTTACATGTCCGCGGTGCACATATTGTCGAGAGACTACCCTGGCCGTCGATTAGATTCCGTTCTCGAACAATACTCGAGAAACATGTCCAATTTTTGGCCGTATCTCCGATACCGCATAGCCGAAGTCTTTGAACGACGTCTGGCCTTCAAGCGGTCGTACCTTGGCCGATACGTTGATTCGATCGGATACCATCCATTGTCCCAACGTCTTTGGATTAGCCCCGACGACGAAAAGCAGGTCGAAGTTGCTCTCCGGTTCGTCTCTAGATCGATTGGTTTCGGATTGCACCCCGCAACTACGAGCCCATCTGAACCGCTATGTTAGATTCGTTCTCACCCGCATGTGGTTCGCCACCTCGATCGGTGCGCACGGCCACGACGCAGCGACGTGGTCGAGATGCGTCGTCCAAGACGTTCGGGAGGTCGTCCGAGGCGATGTCTGGCACGTCGTCGAGCAGGACGATAGCACCGGCGTGTCTTGCAGTTTCTACGTGCTCGAAGCTACATGCGAAGTCGTGGGTCGGCCTGGGGCTCCCTTCTCCTCCTCCTCCTCCTCCTCCTCCTCCTCCTCGTCACAATGGGACAAGCACACGCTCGAGCACCATCTGAGAGCGGACTGGACGGCATGGATCTCCGAGCGATCGCGCAGTGCGTCGACATCACTGGACTCGACAAGACCGCGCTCGATTCTCGAATGCGTGACTTGGTCCAACACGGAAGACTACCATCGAGGGATTAGCAAGGCGTGGTTATGCCGCATTCAAGGTCAACGCCAGGGACAGAACGCGAACAGCGTTGCCAAGATGCGCGTTGCTGAGAAATATATTCTAGCTTGCGTCGTGGCGAACGGGTAGGTATTCTTGTTATGCTCGGTGACTGCTTTTCTGATTTACGCCGTTGATGATCGTCGACAGCATAAGCGGGGAGTGGATGTCCACGAGCGCCATGGCGCAAGAGTTTGCGGGGTTGCCTGCCAAAAACGACATCCTTGGAGGTAGAACCGTAGGACGGTTCATGGATACGGTGAACCTGTACCTCGCAGCGTACGCAAACGTTCTTTGTATTGTCCGTGCGCTCGTGACGCTGATTTGTACAGTCACCATCACATCGAAAGTGTTCATTTCACGACTTGCAAGGGTGAAGCACTGCATGCGGCGGTGGCTGTTGTGCAGACGCCAGGGCGAGAGTATTATGTCCTGAGAGACAATGGAATGCAAGTGGGGTGCGAAGAGGAAGGCATACCGGAGGTTTGGCAACAGATTCTTGGTTGCGACATGCTAGGCCGGGCTTGTTAACGTTCAAAGAGACAGAAGAGCATGTCACCAAAGAGTTCGACAGTTGGTGAAAGTACACGGAGTTGTAGTACAGAGAGCATAGTCCTGTCGGTGATAAACACGTAATCTTAAAGTGTGTGTCTCAAGCTCAATCAACGCTGACAACACTATGTACCGTTGATATTGTATTGAAAAGGGATGAGATACATATCCAGTGGTCTCTTCGTTACTGTTTGATTCGTCAGTGTCAACCACATCCGACATGTCCAGGGCAATTCCGGGCCTCGCACACGACCAGGGCCATCAGTTATCTGACCTTTTCAGCCAACGCTTTCGGTGCGAGCTCTTGAAACATCCTCGAGGTCTTGGCAGACGTTGACGCAAAGTTTGGAAAGATATCTGAGAAAGAATCCCCCAAAGTCAATAAATGGTTCAACAGGCTCGCGGTCCGTACTCTAGGTTGTCTCTACACTCGTGACCTTTCCCTGATTTTCCCTGCAGAAAGTAGAAAAGGCACACGGCGACGAGCGCATGAACGAGTCCAAGGCTCGCATCAAGCAAGCTGGTAGATGTCCCCAGTTTGTCAATCACCCAGTGTTCCTGACCATTTCGCTCAAAGGTCAAGCTTACAAGAAAAAGTCCAAGAAAACGCCGGTGAGGAACATGCTCGCTACTATACAGCATCATTGTACCTGAAATGCCACAAAAGAAATAGTCAGTACACATCTACTCCCAGACCACTATCTAACCTCCATCTTCAGCAACCATGCAGTAAATGTCACTTAACAAAACGCGCCGGTGAGGTTCAGTGTAGTTGCCACCCTCTCCCGCATAGCAGACGCCGAGTTGTATGCGCCGCATATCCCCAACTATCGGCTCCCTTGGAGAATGGCGTTCCCTCTGCGTTGGACTGGTTCGCTCCCCGGTGACCTACCCGCGTTGTCTGCGGAATCCTTGCCGCCAGACCGGACTTTCCACGCCAGCTCGCAGATCCCTCCCTGTTCCTCCCGTGTCTGGCCACGGCCCGGGAGTTGTCTCGCCACCCGTGGCCGCATCGCTCGATCCACCGCACTCGCCGTTCACCACGGCAAGTCAGAATCAAGGTTCTGTCAACTCCATCACCACCCTTTCCGCATTCCCCTTTCCCCCCACCCACTTCCCTATACCATTGGCCATGAATGAGGCAGAATTGCAGCGCCAACAAATTCAGATCCAGAGCCTCCAAGCTGTACATTCTCATGCAGGCAATTCTGACCCTCCACAGTCGCAAGTTGTACTGGCTCCGCCAGCTTCTCTCTTGACGGAATCTCCCAAACATGTGGCGGTGACTGACTTGCCAGAATCGGTCCCACTGGATTCCCGGTCTTCGCATTCTCCGCAGACGTCGCAAATTCCATCACCTTAGCTCACACTTGCCGTCGAAACGCTTTCTGGATCCGAACCACCAATCCTCTTGCTCAAAGACAAGGTGCCAAAGAAGCCATGACGCCCTTCCTTGATCACTTGTGTGCTACCACCATCTGATAAATCCTTTGGACCCGCGCCACCGTTCAAGAGGGCCGAATATTCTTCCGCTGACAAGGAATTCGGTGTTCACTCTGACACCAGCAAAGGCGTGTTCAGAAGCCACAGCGTCGATGTCGCCAAGAAGAGTCTCGAACGCATAGATTCGACTCATAGCGCGGGAAGCAACGTGGCAGCGTTGCGCAGAAAATACACCCGAGTGGGTAGTCCCTCTTTTGTGTCTTATGTCTCGTTATTTACCCTCCGTTTTCCACCAAGGTCGAGATATCGTCTCAGGCACCAAAGGATATCCCTAGGTTACCATTGAGCGTTTCCGAGATTGCGCCGCGGTATCAACCAACCGACGAACCCATGTCTCCGCGACGAACCACTTCTCCAGTCGTTGATCGTCTCCCGCCAGATACCCTCGTACATGTGGCCGCACGCGATTTACCCATCAAGGAGAGCGAGATATGGAGACGGAAGCAACGGATCGAAGAGTTGGCAGAGCTGGAGCTTAAGGAGAAGGAGTACGAGCTTCGACAGCGCGAACACCAACTGAATCAGCGAGGGCGCGACTTCGAACGTGATCGGCTGGAATTTCTCAGTTTGCGTCCCGAGCCCGCGGCTGCAGAGGGACCCAAAGGTCCGAGGAGCAGCGTGTTCCAGAACAAGCGCGGATCTCGGAGCGTGACGCACATCAATGCGCCTTTGACGACGACGACAACAAGCAGTTCTGGAATCTTGCCGCGCCCGACCACCCCACAATCTCAATCCCGTTCGCCCGCACGCTCGCTAGTATTGCCACCCAAAGACCACGCGCCGTTTTGCAGCTGCGACACGTGCTCGGTGTCCAAGTACAAGGCTTCGGACACGATCCTGTCGCCTCGCGACCTGCGCCCACCCGAACCGCCGATTCTGTTATGGCCCGAGAAACCCAAAGGGTGGCTCCGGCGACTGAGCATGCCAAGCGTGAACGTGGTGTTTTCGCTCGACGCCAAGAAGAACGCGAGCGCGGTCAGCCTGAAGGCAGGGTTGTTGCTCCCTTCTGAGAACGGGCGGTTGCGGAAGAGGAGTTTTGAGCAGCAGCAGGGCTTGCCAAGGGGCGAGTAGTCCACGGTATTTGGTTGGTGAGATATATACCTTGGATCTTCAGTTTGCTTATCATTTGACCCCACGTCTTTATAATTTTTACCGATCTTATTTGGATCTTAGTGCTAATTTTTTATGATTCATCACGACCGCACTGATGATTTTTGTTATCTTTTCATGATAAATGGATATCAAATCTGATGATACGGTGGCTTGCGAGAGCAGAATGGCAAGCAAGAGCGCTCGGGTTGACCAAAGACATCATCCGCATCATGGAAGAAAGAAAGACATTCTACTCCAACACCAAGGATGGAATGACGTGTTCGCAACTGTCCTGCATTCTTGGCAGAATGAGAGCATTCGGCGTCATGGGCGACGACTCGGAAGCTGTGGCGGGTATTTCTCCGAATGCCGATCAGCCACCTGCCGCCCCTGAGTACGGTGTGACTTTACGTGTGGTTGAGAACGGCCAAAGCCATGTAAGCCAATGCCCCAGACCACCTCCAGAAGAAACCTGGAACCAAACTACAAACAGGCTCGGAGGACAGATGAACGTCGAATGTTCACCGCGCCAGAAGCAGGTGTCGGAAGTAGATGCGGCGATCGATCGAGAGCCGGACTTCTTCCACTTCCTTCCCTCGCCCTCACGGTGACTACTACTGCTTCAACTCTACGTTCTACAGTTTATTCAACAACACGCTCGCGCTTAGAAATCCAGACATGGAGACAAACAACACGACCGGCGGTTTGGGAAACATCCGAGAGAAGTTTGGTCGCTTCAGAATCCTCATCAACGGGCGGGCGAACACTGGCAAGACGACTATTCTCCGCGCGATCTGTAACACTACCGAAAACCCGGAGGTCCATGATGAAGAAGGTAATAAGGTGCGTTTCCGTTTTGATACATATAGATGACTTGTTTACCAAACCGTGCGACTAGATCAATCTGACCCAGGTCGAGGGAACCACGGGGGTGAGTATCACTTGTAACATACTGCCAGACTTGAACACGACGCGCATCTTTACACGGTAGTGCGGAATGCACAAGATCGAGAATGAATTGATTTTCCGGAGCAATGACAAATTTGTTTTCCATGACTCGCAGGGCTTCGAAGCGGGTTCCGCAGATGAATTCCAACAACTGAAAGACTTCATTGCTGATCGTGCAAGTACTACACATCTCAAAAAACGGATTCATGCCATCTGGTAAGAGCTTGAACAGTGTGGAAAGTAGTCGCTGACTGGTTATTACTCTGTATAGGTACTGTATTCTGATGGATAAATTGAATCGGGCAATCCAATGCTCCGAGGAAATGTTTTTTAATGAATGTGATACTAGAAACGGCGAGTTCATTTTTGGCAACATTTTGTTGAGCTCACAGCATATCCAGTGCCAGTTATTGTACTGTTCACTAAGTTTGATGCATTATTGGCTGTAGCCATCAGCAAACTGTCCAGTGATAATCCAAAGCTGCCATCTGAGGAGAAAATGGCAAAGGCACCATTGCATGTGGATGGAATTTTTGACAATGCTAATGTATGGGGTTGTCTCTCTCAATTGAACCATCCACCAAAATGTAGTGTGCGGATTGGAGGTATTGTTTTATTTTTAAATGATATAACTGATGACATTTACATGTGTGCAAGGGATGCACAAATCATATGAGGGATGTGACCTACTGCTGGAAAATACTGCAGGAGCTTTGAATGAGGAGGCTGTGCAAATGCTATTTGTTACTGCCCAGGAAACAAACATAGCACTGTGCATTAGATATGCAGTTAAAGAGTACGTACTGAAAGTTGAATATTCTTCAAAGTCTAATGCTATAATGTAAACAAGTGTCATATATGACATAGACAAGTTGCATCAATCAACAATTATTGTACACAGCATGGACATGATACATCCCATGAAACTGGCAAGATGGTTTCCACACTTTTGGGTGAGATGGCTTCCATATGAATTAGTCCTATGATACATGAAATTGTAATATATGCTAATTATTATCATCTCATTGAGGGGATTTAGAAAGTGAGTTGTTAATACAGCAATGTGAAAAATTCTATGACTGAGATTATGTCATTTTGCTTTGGAAATGACAGCCAGTAAGTTGTGCATGAGTGAGCCAGACGGTGATGATACTGATGATTGTCCATTAATTTTCCATTCTGCCCTGGAAATGACAGGAAGTGAGTTGTAAATTGTGGAATGTGGCAGAGAGTAGTGATGCTGATGATGCCATGTCCATTCATTCTCCATTCTGCTCTGCCAATAACAGATAGTGAGTTGTGGAATGTGGAATGTGGCAGAGAGTGGTGATGCTGATGATGCCATGTGACCCATGTCCATTAATTCTCCATTCTGCTTTGCAAATGACAGTATGTGAGTTGTTAATTGTAATTGCACAATGTAGCAGAGATTAGTGATGCTGATGATGCCATGTCCATTCATTCTCCATTCTGCTCTGCAAATGACAGGGAGTGAGTTGTGCATTGTGGAATGTAGCTGAGAGTGGTGATGCTGATGATGCCATCTCCATTCATTCTCCATTCTGCTCTGCAAATGGACAGAGAGTGAGTTGTAGATTGTGGAATGTGGCAGAGAGTGGTGATGCTGATGATGCTATGTCCATTCATTCTCTATTCTGCTCTGCAAATGACAGGCAGTGAGTTGTGAATTGTGGAATGTGGCAGACAGTGGTGATGCTGATGATGCCATATCCATTCATTTTTCTCTGGAAATGAAAGTTTGTGAGTTTTGCATTATGACATAATTTCAACAGTGGTAGTTGAATATAACTACCTTTGTCTGATATTTTTAAATAACAGCATGTGAGTTATAGATTGTTTGATGTTTTTTCACACAACAATTGATCACATTCATTTATTTTTCTGTTTTCTTTCCATTTATAGTGTGTATGTTGCTCATTATATTATTGATTTATCACCATTATTGAGACACATTCTTGACTTAATCTTATCCTGATTTTTTTAGCTGGTGAGCTTTTTATTGGTATCAGACCATATAATGATATCATATCTAACATTTATCTTCTAATATTTTATTTACCACAGACTGTGAGTTTGTTTTATCATAGGACAGTTATCAACACATTTCAACTTTGAATGGTTATAGATGGTATATTATAGAATTTAGTAATGCATTATGATACTAATGATCAATAACTTGAATTCCTCATAGGAGGTAGGCAGTATATTGTTTCTTTTAATTGGACTCTTTTGTTCAATAACTATTCAACTATTTCAAGGCTGTAAGTTGTTGTATATTATCTTTCACAGCATACATTACACTCACTTTATAAATATGATGCTTCAAACATTACTTTATTACTTGCAGGATGTAAGTTCTTTACTGTTATATACAATATTGATATTTGAGCTATACTCAAATTACATTATTTTATATTAATTCTAGGCTGTAAGTGTTTATTGTTTTGTTTCAACATTGAGTATAATGTTTTATTATTAGATGGTGAATTTATTTTCATGATTTTCATAATTTTCTAGTTCTTTGTTCATATATTTCAATTCACTCTGTTTCTATTAGATTGTTCATAATCAAAGAGTATGTGAATTAATTGTATTGTCTTTTGATTCTAATATTTTGTTATTCAGTCCTATATTGCCATCAAGCAATCTTCTATTCTGAAGCCTTATAGTATGGTAAATTCTTCATCAATTTGTTTTTGTATCAATATCAAATTGACAATATTAGAGGAATCTGGGTACATGGCAGATAATCCTTCTAGCTAGTACTGGTATGTTTTTTTTTTCTCTTCCAGATTATTTTAAGAAACAGAATACAATAACATGGATTATAATTTAGATATACTGCTCATTCTGGACCATTCTTTCCACCTTTTCCATCAGAAGGATTCTCAGCCACTGCTATTTGCTGCTCAAAAGTATAAGGCATCAAACATACCCAACAAGGTGAAATTAGCTATGAAGGGGATCTTCAATCAGTATGACAAAGCATCCACAGAAGAAAAGGTGGAGATGATCATGAATGTCATTCTTCTGAATCGGATCAGTATGTTCACTGTTCAGCATATCTTTTTATTTGTTTAACAACTCTCCACTCTCAGAAATTTAATGAACTCCTTGTCCAGTATGGAAGTCAGAACATCAAGTTCTTTTGAAGAAGAAACATAGATAACAAAAGGGCAAAGAAAACATACTTGAAACAGCCAAGAATCTATCAGCTTTAAAATATTGGTTCACAAATGTCATTTTGTACATATGGAGATATGGAACTGGAAACCTATTGTCTAGACTAAGCATTATTAGTCCACATTCCATCACAATTTACATGTCCAGAAGAAGTATAGACAGTAGCAAAAGATTGTGATCATCACATGAAAATTGAAAACTGGAATGACTGGTCTCTTCTCGATGCAACTGGAGCATTGAATTGTTGCTGTTTGGAAGTTGTTGCAGTCTTTCTTGTTCTGGAACTTTTAAAGTGTGGCAGTCATCATCACCAATGTAACTAATTCACCACCATGCTTACATGGGATACCACTACAGCACCATGATGCTGCCACCCCATAAATGGCACTAATACATTGTAGAGCCCAGTAGGTCTTTGTGCGCATAACCCCTCTTTTTCACATATTCCACACCCCCTCCTCATCGTTCTTATTCAAGATGACTGGTCTGTATTTACTCAGACCAGTTCACCTTTTCGTAGTACTGATAGTCCTGTACCTTCGGACTACCCTTATACCAGCTGGTGACCCCCGGTCTTGTCTTGTCATTTCTTTTACTTATGTTTGTTTTGTTTACGGTTTCATATATCCACTTCTGATGTAGCTAGACAGTCTCGGGATATGCCTGGGACTATAAAGACTTTGTATCTGGTGTGAGAATAACATCTATGGATCCCACACAGCTACTGTCACTTTCCGATCGCCTCTCCACACCTGATAGCTCATCATGGAGCTTTCCTTTGTTGTTCTCATCGTCACTGACACAACTGGACTACCATCAGTCATACTGGACTATGACCAGTGTGGAGCTTAGATGCTCCCTGAGAAGATATAGAGCCTCCATCCACCATTCCCATCACTCCTGATCATGTCCTGACTCGTCCTGCAACAGTCCGGTCCAGTCTGACCCTTTCCAACCCCTTTCTGAGTCACTGGTAGTCCGGTTCCGGTTCCGGTCCACTTTTCCCATGCTCCCAACACGCTTGGAGTGGTTTGTTTTTACTATATCTTCATCTCCCTTCTGCTTTGAGTATTATTTTGAGTTTGTTTATACTTCTTTTGTAGTTTGTTAGCAGTCTCGAGCTATTCTCGAGACTATAAAATCATGTATCCCACATTTTGGAAGAAATCTATGTTTTTCTCTCTGACTTTCACCTCGCATGAACGTCCCCTCACTATCTTATACCCTTGTCTCGCCTTCCTCGACACGTCCCATCCCTCTCCTTGTTGTTTCCCACACCTCCGACACTCTGGTCCGCTTTCCCGCGCTCTGGACTCTCATTTTCCGGCCGGAATCACACCGGACCTTTGTTTTCATCACTCAGAATACCTGTCTTGACCTTACCTGACCCACAGGATCCCTGGGATGTATCCCACTCCATCAGCAAACTAGCATTTTGCCGACAGAGTGACAGAAAGTGACAGAAAGTGACAGTGACTGACAGTGACGACAGAGTCTGACAGTGTGACAGAGTGATAGAGTGACAGAGTTTGACAGAGTGACAGAGTGTGACAGATAGTGACAGATAGTGACGGAGTTTGACAGATGTACACAGCCACCTACATAATAACCAGGCACACTAACCAGAACTAACAAAGCAGGAATCTTAACTTGGACTAACCAATGGCTTTGCCAATATTCCTAACCCAGCCTAACATTGTTTTGCCTCCTAACCAGGTCTAACTAATGTCTTTGCCAATATTCCTAACCCAGCCTAACATTGTGTTGCCTCCTAACCAGGACTAACTATTGATTTGCCTGATACTAACACCGATATTCCTAACCCAGACTAACAATGATTTGCCTCCTAACCAGGACTAACCAATCTTTACATCCTAACCCAGACTAAGAAAACATTTCCATGATTGACATCCATGATCACCCATTTTTTCTGATTTTTCCCACCGCTAATTGCTCACTTACATCTAACTCAGGGCTTTGCCAATATTCCTAACCAAGACTAACATTGTTTTACCTCCTAACCTGGACTGACAAAAAATTGTCGCCCACCCAGACTAAAAGGATATCCCCATGATTGACTTCCATGACTGCTGATTTTTCCTAATTTTTCCCACCGCTTTTTGACTTCACAGAGGTCAATTTATGTTTTATCAACATACAGGTCGGAATTGGTTATATCTCGGCTGCCTATGATCGGAATCACAGACTCACTGGCTCAGATGGACGCCAACCATCCGTGCTGCATATTGTGTAGTGGTCTCGAACCGCGGATCTGCCAGGTTCAGATGTGATAGCTACAAATTCTCAATGACAATTTCTTCGAAAATTACATCTGACACGAAATCGGTTATATCTCGGCCGCCTGTGGTCAGAATCATGTGATCCATGGCTCATATGAAAGGTGTTCGTCCATACTACCTCCGATACAGCCACCGCTAAGCGCGTAATTCCCACGGTACAAAGTTGCGAATCAGTTTCTTGGTTAGTGTCTGGTTAGTGCCTGGTTAGGATCCTGCTTTGTTAGTTCTGGTTAGTGTGCCTGAAAATACTGTGTTAGTATCTGGTTAGGATCCTATTTTGTTAGTTCTGGTTAGTATGCCTGGACAAGCTTTGTTAGTGTCTAGTTAGGTGGTCATGCCTGGTTATGTCTAGTATCTGGTTAGGATTCCTGCTTTGTTAGTTCTGGTTAGTATGCCTGGTCATGATTGGTTAGTATCTGGTTAGGATTCATGCTTTGTTATGTCTGGTTAGTGTGCTTGGTCATGCATGGTTAGTGTCTGGTTAGTGTGCCTGGTCATGTTGT
>JBBPPX010000125.1:0-72198 GCA_038092235.1 Leccinum boreale
TGAATGGACATGGCATCATCAGCATCAGCACTCCCTGCCACATTCCACAATGCACAACTCACATCCTGTCATTTCCAGAGCAGAATGGAGAATGAATGGACATGGCATCATGAGCATCACAAGTCTCTGCCACATTCCACAATGCACAACTCACAAACTGTCATTTCCAGAGCAGAATGGAGAATGAATGAACATGACATCATCAGCATCACCACTCTCTGCCACATTCCAGAATGCACAACTCACTCCCTGTCATTTCCAGAGCAGAATGGAGAATGAATATACATGGCATCATCAACATCACCACACCCTGCCACATTCCACAATGCACAACTCACATACTGTCATTTTCAGAGCAGAATGGAGAATGAATGGACATGGCATTATCAGCATCACCACTTCCTGCCACATTCCACAATGTACAACTCACATACTGTCATTACCAAAGCAAAATGAAGTAATCTCAGTCCACAGAATTTTTACACATTTCCTGCATTAACAACTCACCTTCTAAATCCCCTCAGTGAGATGATAATAATTAGCATATATTCAAATCTCATGTATGAACTCATTCAAATGAAAGCCATCTCACCCAAAACTGTGGCAACCATCTTGCCAGTCTTACAGGGTTTACAATGTCCAGGTTGTGTACAGGACATGTAGATTGATGCAACTTGTCTATGTCACATATGACACTTGTTTACATTATAAGATTAGACTTTGAAGAATATTCAACTTTCAGTACGTACTCTTCAACTGCATATCTAATGCACAGTGCTAGGTTTGTTTCCTGGGCAGTAACAAATAGCATTTGCAATGCCTCCTCATTCAAAGCTCCTGCAGTATTTTCCAGCAGTAGGTCACATCCCTCATGTGATTTGTGCATCCCTTGTATGCATGCAACTTTCATGAGTGGAATCATTTGAAAATAGAATACATACCTCCAATCCGCACACTACATTTTGGTGGATGGTTTAATTGAGAGAGACGACCCCATACATTAGCATCATCAAAAATTCCGTCCACAAGCGATGGTGCCTTTGCCACCTTCTCCTCAGATGGAAGCCTTGGATTATCACTGGATAGTTTGCTCATGGCTACAGCCAATAATGCATCAAACTTAGTGAACAACACGATAACTGGCACTGGATATGCTATCAGCCACGAGCAAAATCTTGCCAAAAATGAACTCACCATTTCTAGTATCACACTCATTAAAAAACATTTCCTCGGAGCATTGGATTGCCCGACCCAATTTATCCATCGGGATACAGTACCTATACAGAGTAACAACTAGTCAATGACTACTTTCCGCACTGTTCAAGCTCTTACCAGATTGCATGAATCCGTTTCTTGAGATGTGTAGCACTTGTACGATCAGCAATGAAGTCCTTCAGTTGTTGGAATTCAGCTGCGGAACCCGCTTCAAAGCCCCGCGAGTCATGGAAAACGAAGTTGTTGTTGCTCCGGAAAATCAATTCATTCTCGATCTTGTGCATTCCGCGCTAGCGTGTAAAGATGCGTATCATGTTCGACTCTTGCAGTATGTTACATTGTAGTGATACTCACCCCCGTGGATCCCTCGACCTGGGTCAGATCGATCTAGTCGCACGGTTTGGTAAACAAGTCATCGATATGTATCAAATCGGGAACGCACCTTCTTGCCTTCTCCATCATAGACCTCCGGGTTTTCGGTAGTGTTACAGATCGCGCGGAGAATAGTTGTCTTGCCAGCGTTCGCCCGCCCGATGATGAGGATCCTGAAACGGCCAAATTTCTCTCGGATGTTTTCAAAACCGCCTGTCGTGTTGTTTGTCTCCATGTCTGAATTTCTAAGCGCGAGCGAATCGTTGAATAAACTGTAGAACGTAGTGTTGAAGCAGTAGTAGTCAACGTGAGGGCGAGGGAAGGAGTCCGGCGGTCGATCGATCGCCGCATCTACTTCCGACATCCGCTTCCGGCGCGGTCCACGTTCGTCCGTCCATTGTTTGTAGTTTGATCCCAAGCCTCAGTTCCGGAGGTCTGGTGCATTGGCTTACATGGCTTTTGGCCGTTCCAAATCACACGCCAGTTGTGGTATTACAAGGCCCATCACAGTGTCGTAGCACGGAGTCACGGGCGGCGGGTGGTCGATCGGCATTTGGAGACTCGGAAATACAATTGCATGACGCGTGACGCCGTCACGCTGCCCATGCTCTCGAACGTACAACACGTCGTCGCTTCTTGCCAGTGCTCTCCCTCACAATCAACGCGCATACATGCAGTGTGCACTTTGCTCGTTATCGCCCTTGCTCCCAATGTGCACGCACGCACGCGGGAAGTCTCACATGCCCAACGTCATTGCCCGTCCTCGCCATCCCACCTTGCCCCTCCTCCACATCCACGCCGTTAGGGCGCCCATCTTCTCACCCAGGAGATATCGTTAACTCGTTGCATATACGCCAACTCGAGTCCTGGACCCTATACCAAATATACATCCTACTTCAAGCCATTCCAGCGCCTCGGGGACATTCACCTTTGCAGGTTTCGTTCTTTGGCTTGCGACCAGACTTGCCAACTAACTCCGCTGGAACCAGAGTAGCCGCCGTTGGAGGTAGGTTCAGGCGCGGTACCGAAGGATCGGCGGAAGGCGCAGGAGCAGGTATGTACAACGGGCGAGCCCAAAGTGTCTCAGAGCCGGTATCGACGGTGAACCAGAGAACTCGACCGACGCGCCGGTTGAGAATGAGGAACGGGATGATGTGGGTTCACGAGTCACCCAGAATTCTCCGCCCTTCTTCGTCATCGTCGCAATACTGAATCACAACGACGATGGGAAAAAAGGGGGGTGCCGGATGATCGAACGCGTCAAGCGCTCTTGCTCGCCGTTCTGCTCTCGCGAGCCTGCGTATCATCAAATTTGATATCCATTTATCATGAAAAGTTAATGAAAAGCGTCAGTGCGGTCGTGATGAATCGAAATCGGTAAAAACTATAAAGACGTGGGTATAAATGATATAAGTAAATGATAAGCAAACCGATATATCACCGACCAAATACCGAACGAGTACTCGTCCCCAAGCCCTGCTGCTGCTCAAAGCTCCTCTTCCGCGATCGCCCGTTCTCAGAAGGGAGCGATAACCCCGCCTTCAGACTGACCGCGCTCGCGTTCTTGGTGTCGAGCGAAAACGCCGCGTTCACGCTCGGCATGCTCAGTCGCCGGAGCCACCCTTTTGGTTTCTCGGGCCGTAACAGAATCGGCGGTTCGGGCGGGCGCAGGTCGCGAGGCGACGGGATTATTGTGTCCAACGCCTTGTACTTGGACACCGAGCACGTGTCACAGCCGCAAAACGGCGCGTGGTCATTGGGTGGCAATACTAGCGAGCGTGCGGGCGAACGGGATTGAGATTGTGGGGTGGTCGGGCGCGGCTGCGAGATGCCAGAACTACTTGTGGTCGTCGTCGTCGTCGAAGGCGCGTTGATGTGAGTCACGCTCCGAGATCCGCGTTTGTGCTGGAACACGCTGTTCCTCGGACCTTTGGGTCCTTCTGCAGCCGGGGGCTCGGGACGCGAACTGAAAAACTGCAGCCGATCACTTTCGAAGTCGCGCGCTCGCTGGTTCGGTTGGCGTTCGCGCTGTCGAAGCTCATTCTGCCTCGTTCATGGCCAGTGGTATAGGGAAGTGGGTGGGAGGAAAGGCGGAATGCGGAAAGGGTGGTGATGGAGTTGACAGAACCTTGTTTCTGACTAGCCGTGGTGAACGGCGAGGAGGGATCTGCGAGCTGGCGTGGAAAGTCCGGTCTGGCCCCACTCTGAGACCTGTGCGGGCGTGGGCACTGGCAAGGATTCCGCAGACAGCACGGGTAGGTCACCGGGGAGATATCCAATCCAAGCGCTTTCGCAGAGGGAACGCCATTCTCCGAGGGAGCCGATAGTTGGGGATGTGCGGCGCATACGACTCGGCGTCTGCTATGCGGGAGAGGGTGGCAGCTACACTGAACGTCACCGACGCGTTTTGTTGGGTTGCTGAAGCTCAGACGAGGAGCAATAACTTGATGGTGGTGAAGACTACTTCGTCCACAGACTTCTAGAGCGGTCTGAGTTGTCCACTTCTCTTCAAACGGTTTGTTTTGGCCTGTTGTGGACGACGTTGTGAAGTTGTTCAAGTTCGATTCGTGGTTGTTCACTTTGATTTTATCCTTCCCCTCCACCTTCTCCCCGCTCCAGATATCTTCAGAATTATGGTACGTCCTGTTGACGCGTTCCAGCCGCGTCGTGCATGATGATAATGGCTTTATAGTCAATACACGGACGGAACAGAGACTCGATCCACAGCATCGAACAAGACCTCATCCAAATATTTTCTACCCACCCACTGTCGCGTCTCAACCAGGCCCAAGAACCCATCATCCCAGCAGACGCACTCCCAGATGTCATTCGCGAATTCTCAGATCTATACAACGACGTCGACCTTCTCACCGACTCCGAGATGCAGATGCTCCGGGCGCTGCTCGCTAGTAACCCGGGCATCGAAGTCACACCCCAAGTCCTCCTCCAGTTCATCGCTGAACGCACCAAGAACAGCCCTCGTGAATCGCCAGGCAAAAGCCAGTCATCGGAACAGCCCCCGTTGCCAAGGCACAATGCTGGAGACAGCCCCGACGACTCACCACATGAAGCTAGTGACGAAGGCGAGAGCGACGACCTGACTTTTCCTAATGCTCGGGGACGGCACCCGTTTGCGCGCGGTACGAGCGCGTTGCGATCGTCGAGCTCGGGTGGGACGTCGAAGGTACCTAGTCGACCACCAAGCGTGCCGCCCAAGACACCAGTGCAGACCGGGCCTCCTTCCGCATTTGATTCGTCGAGACGGCAGCGGTCAACACCGTTGGGTGCGGCGGCACCTTCCAGTTGGACGAAGCGGCCTGCACCAGCCAGTAGACGGAAGAGCATCGACGGATCGTCATCCCGCGGATCGAGTGACACCGAGGTGCGTGCGCTCGCGTGCCAACTGCGCGTGCTTTGTGACACCGTGCTGATTTGTTTGCATTTTGCAGTCGTCGGTGACTAGTCCGCCTGCGTGGGGACGCCCAGGTCGTCATCGTGCTCCGTCAAATCCAGCAACGCCTTCTTCCACAGCCACATCTCCCAACAGCTCCGTGGCATTCATATCACCACCCTCCGCACGCCCCCATTCCCGCACAGCTTTGCAGCCTCACAACACGATTGGTTTCCATTACGGCGTGACAGACTTTGATCGTGACGGGTCCATGTCGCCAGACACCCTGTCCCCTGACACTTCATTGAACCAATCGTTTGATTACCCCAAGGGTGGCGCGGACGCGTTCATGGATGGCATTTCGTCGTTACCCATGCACCGCCGATCCGCGTCTGAGTCGGGTTCTGACTCGGACAGCGAAGACGAGTCGTCATTGGGGCTCGTGCTCGATCGTACTGCCACGTCATCGAACGTGTCACTGGAACCCTTTGACAGAGTGGAGGTGTTGCAGAAAGCAAACGTCGAGTTGAGTAGGAAATTGATGGAAGCTGACCGGGCTCTTCAGAACAAACTCATGGAGCACGACAATGACTTGGAAGAGATGCAGGCGAGATTGGAAGAATTGAAGACCGAGTTAAATGCAACAAAGAGGGAGGAAAAGGAGTTGAGGGCCAAAGAAGTGTGTCTCCTTTTTTGCCCCTTTGTGGCCACTTAACTAGGAGCCCCTTTCATCACGATACTGACTCTGATTTTCTTAGCGTGTCAGCTCGACGCAAATGGCTGCCCTCGAGAGCGAGATTGCGAAATTGCAAAAGAGTCTTGAGAACGCACGTATCTCCTACCAGTCACTGCAGAAGCAATACCAGGAACAATGCGGTCCGTGCCGAGTTCTTTGTCTCTTTGCATTGATTCGATGTTCTAATTGATGTCCAATTAGCCGAGTCCGAGCGTTACCGCAATACCCTACGGCGGCGTGACCATGAGCTCAAAGACCTGCAAGACGCCAGCGCACTACAAACCCTCGAGGCTCACAAATACACACGCGAGCACGATTCCTATGAGGAACGCATTGCCCAACTCGAGTCTGAGCTCTCAGATGCTCAACAAGCCCATGCACAATTGGACGAGCAGAAGCAGGAGAATTTAATGCTCAAGGAAACCATCGACAGGATGAGATATGAAATGGACGAGATGAGGAGTCTGAGCGCAATGGGTGCTGGCACAAGCAGTGGAAGCGGTAGCGGCAGCGTCAGGGGAAGCGTGAGTAAGAGTTTAGGTGCGGAACTGCTGGGAAAGATGGGCGCCGGGTGGGGAATGGATGATGAAGATGAAGATGGTTTGGACCTTGACGATGAGAACCAGAATACGGAGGGCGAGGAAGAGGATGTGATCCAGACCATCATCACCAGGAAGAAGCGAGTGCGTCGACCATTCTTACGCTTCCATCGACTCCTTACTGATATTCGTTCCAGAAAGTGGGAAACCGATCGAGAGCCGAGACCCTTACGTTTGAGGAAACAAGGGAATATGCGGACGCTTCGACACAGTACCATGCGTCCGAACACACTGCTGTTTTCGCAATGCAAACGGAGCCCGAACCCCTGATCACCACTACCAGCTTTGCCACGCAAACAGAAGAGAAGCCGCTTCCCTCTTTTGCTATTCAAACCGAACCCGAGGCTCTTCCGATTCCCCGGATTGTTGCAAGCATCGAAATTCAAACAGATGCCCCTGAGCTAGAACCGGAGCCATCTCGTTCGCCTTCCCCGATCGAGGACTCGCTTGCTTCGTCGTCGTCCACCGTTCTCCCGCCCACACCCAAGGGTATACTCAATGACCTACCGCCGTCCTATACGCAAGTGGCTTCCTCTGAACCCCTCGAGTCGCTTCAGAAGTGGCATCACGGTCTCCAACTTCCGATCACTGGGATCCCCTCTGGTATCTCCGAGGACGCCGCCGAGGAATGGAATTCCCTCAAAGCTGAACTTGGTATCGAGTGCACAGTCATCGACCAGATCGTCGAAGCATCCACCAAGACAGGTCCGAGACCCAGCTCACGAAAGAACAACAAGTTTTACAACATCTACAACACCTACGTCTACGGAGGTGACAAGGATGGGTCTGGCAGCAGCAATGGCGCGAGTTATTTTGGTCTCGGCATCGCGAAGCAGCTGTTGTTCTGCATGGGCGCGTCGGCGTGCATGTACCTTGTCATGGGACCTTATATCGCCGCGCAATATACGCCAGTGGGCGGTGCGACATATTATGATCGTGCTGCTTGGTCAAGTTTCAACACCATGCAGGCACCCGGGGAAGGCTTTGGGTACGATGGTACGTCGACGTTGTGGAATATTGTGGGGCGAGTTGGGTACGGGGCTGCACGGATTGCGGGTGGGTGGCCGACATAAGCGTCGAGTCACTCTGGCATGTCGCTTTTGTCGACCTTTTGCCTTGCTCTTTTCGTCTTTAATGCTCTTATGGTGGTTGCCCTTCTTTATGATGCTATCTATCCGACATGCGTCGCTCATCAACTCATTCGTTTCTTGCTTATACGGGTTGTTTCTGTTGCATATGGGTCACATTTGGGGACCGGATCACACTTTGCATGCACATACACTCTCATCCAATTCATGCCCCGTCGCTCTTTCCTTCTGCCTTCATTTTTCATTGATTCCTTTCATTCCTTTCATAAAGTCATCACTCAGTCCCTCACTCACTCTGTTGTGTATGTTCTAACACCTCACATTATCGGACGAACTCGCTTGCCGTACAGTTGTAGACACGTCTTTGTAACGATAAGTTGGATAATCGCACATCATATCTAAAAAGTCCCACTGCGGCCAGGGACCCGACTGAAACTGAAACTGCCCGATCGGAACGGTCGGTGCACACAGTGAACCTGACGTCGTCAGTCAGCAGGGGTGCCTCTGGGGGGGGAGATGTCTATCTATGTCTGATAGAGAGGGATAGCTCTATGCCGATCATATATCTGGATCGTCCGCTCCTGCGCAAAACGACGAAAAAAGAAGTGAGGAAAAAGAAAAGGTCATCGCATGCGAGGGAGAGAAAGAGAAAAAAAGTGAAGTCAGTTGACTAGTTGAGATAGAATGAGGAGGGAAAAGGGGGGAGGGGGCACACGATTCCGATCGTGCTGGAGTGTACAGCGAAGAAGACGACGAGGTCGTGAAAGCAAGGGTAGTGAGAACGCGGCTAACTTGGCACAAACACAAAACACGCAAAAGGGCAGGGAGGGGCCGCATCGGAGGGGAATGCGGAAAATAGATAAGGGGGGCGTGCCGGCGAATATATAAAAACATACACTTGCAAACGCGCATCTATTTTGGACAACGGTATGTGGATGAGTGGTGAGGTACCGAAGACGCGGCCCAAAGCGCCAAATGGAGAAAGAGAAAAAAAAAAAACCTCGCTTATTCAGAAATCGAACATCGGGGCAAACTGTAATTCGCAAATGGCACACGGACGGGGATCGGTGTCCGTTACAGCGGATAACTGACGAGAGGCTCTTCATCCGTTCCGTCCATCTTCGTCCGAGAGATCGGATGGCGATAATGGTGGGGACATGGCTGCAACTGACACCGATGGTCGACGTCGCTTGAACTCGATCGGGACTGTTTCTTCCTCGCTTTCTTCGTCATCGTCTTCGTACATCTGGCTGACGTTGGCGCAGAAGGCCTCGCGTTCTTGCTCCCTACGGGTGTCACGGAAGAAACTTGAGTCTGAATCGAGATCATCGTACTCCTCCTCGCTGGTATGGTAAAGGTCCGACTCGTACGAGACGTGCTGAAGGGGGCTAGGGCTGGTTGTCGCTGAGCGTTGGTGACGACCAGGCCCGGAATCGGAAGGCGACGCATCGCAGCAGATGTGTACAGATGGCTGCAGTCGTTCTGGTTGTGGGTGACGCAGAACACCAGAAGCGTGGTTGATAACTTCTGTCGCTTGGTTGAGACCGAGGGGAAGGTTCGACACAAGGGTGGTGTGCTCGATACCACCAGCTCCCAGGAACATTGCATCGTCATCCATGCCGTCTTGTTCGCCGGAATTGAGACTTGTCACGTCTTCCACATAATTGACCGGCTCGCCCCAGCTCGATGCACGTCGTGCAGCGGTGAGAACGCCGTGATTATAGTGCACGCTCCGCGAGGATTCTTTTCCATGATGCCGTAGCACCTCGTCACTTCTCCTCGCCATAATATCCATGGACGACCCAGGTTTCAGAGTATTATCCTGGAAAATCGATACTCCCGACGATGAATCGAGCGGCGAAGAAGCTTGGGAGGCAGTTTTTTGGCTTGATTGGGCGCGCCACATTGAAGAGAAGGAAAGGCGATGGCGGCAACGCTCATCATTTGGTAACGGGGTACTTGAACTGTCTCTTCCACGACTCGAATTCGGCCGACTCTGAGAACCCGTCGAGCGCGAGGAATTACCATTATAATGACGGGCTTCCCCGGGTGGAACAAGCGTCTCAGAACCGCGCCGACTGACTGCGAGCGCGCTCGAAGTCGAGTTGGGGTCTTGAGAAGAAGCGTTTGCGGCTAAACGTGCCCATCTTTCGATGGACTTCTCCCGTCTCCGATTCGGTGTCGAGTCATTTCGTAGAGTAACCGAACGAGTAGTTCTTGGCCTCGCCTTCTCACGCATCTCTGAGTTTGCGAAACGTGCAGTGGTGCTTTTGTGTCGTCCCACAAGACCGGGAAGGGAATGAGCGCCGGTAGTGCTGTCGTCGGCGTCATTTTGAGTGCTCGACCTAGCGGGACGAGGTGTGCGAACAGTACGAAAGAGAGAGGAAATACGGTTGGTGAGTCGCTTGTGCCAGCCCCAAGTGAATCTTGCCGTCGTCATCGCCGTTCGAGTCTCGTTCTCGGTGACCATAACCATGTCATTCTTGTTTGGTGACGTCTGGCCGAGCCATTCATTCGGCTTCAAGATGTCGCTCAGAAACCAAGGGTAACGCTAAAGCAATCATTAGTACATTGCTCCGTCAAGGAATAAAAGTCATTCACCTTGGCATCATCGAGCGTGATACGCCTCCTGGCATCTTTATGAAGGAACTTGTCAAGAAGATTCATGACTATCCAACCTTCATGTATCTGGTGTGGACGTCTGCCTCCTGTTGGTTTATGATCACTTCCCATGTACTCATCAGGTTCCCAGTCGTTGTTGCAGATGACGTGATATAACACGTATTCACTGGAGTCGGGGGCTCGAAATGGAATATGTCCAAACAAGAGGCAGTACAAAGTGACGCCAAGGGCCCAGACGTCGATGGCTTTCGTGATGGGTTGGCGGTGCGGAATGTATGGCGAACCCTTGATAGTGGACGAGGAATTGATGTGGGTGGCTGATTTATTGGAATGCAGGGTGGTGGTGGTAGCAGAAGCCGGGATTATTGGTGACGATTCGGTACTTGAGTACTCTGCAATCACCTCAGGGGCTAGAAAAGGAGGAGTGCCAGCGCGTTTCGACAAGTCTGAATCGTCCAAAAGTATCGGGTCGTTTGGATCGTCGAGTGCGACCTGACCACGTCCAGCAGCAGCCAAGCGCTGCGCATAAGAAAAGTGAGAGACCCCGAAATCTGTGATCTTGACCATTTGACGGTCTGCGGTCCAGAGGAGATTTGCCGGTTTAATGTCACGATGGATGATTCCCTGATAATGTACTAAACAATGGGAACACGGGAAAGGTGTTAGATAGGGCCGGACGCAAATGTGAAAGATCACGTACAATACTCTAGACCAAGAATAATGTCGCGACAGATCCGTCGGCACTGATCAACATGCAAAACTGGTTGATGCTGCTCGTTGCGCCACTTGATTTCTCCGCCGCCGAGGTACTCCATGACTGAAAGATGACGAGTGTGAGCGCATGGAAAGCGGAAAAGGATGGTCATCCTATCATACCGTATCCCGAGCTGCGGCCACGGGGTCATAATTCCTCGGTTGAGACACTCGCCCATGGCACGGGGTCAGGAAGCAGATAGGGAGGAAAAGTGCACCAGATTTTGGCGAGACGGGTGCTTACCCATATAGATTCTATCATTGAGCTTATCATCGATGACTTCGAGGAGACGGACAATATGGCCGTGCCGACACTTCTTCATGATAGCGATTTCCTTGCGTATCTTTTGTTCGAGACTGCCAAGCTTGTCGGTTAGAGGTGTATGGGGGGACGTTGGAAGGTTTCTCCGACGAAGAAGATTCATCTTCTCGGCGCGTGGATTATTACGTTTAACGGCCTTTATTGCCTGATCGGTGTTGAGAAATGAACGTTGAGAGTAAGGACACGCAGAGATGGACGAGTCGGACTGACCACCTCGCGCCGATTATTTGCGAGGTCCCAACACACCCACACTTCGCCATGTTGACCCTTTCCGACACGGTGGCTGCGGAGATATTGGTTTACTCTGGGACGTCTGTCGTCGCTGTATCGAAAGTGTAATTCTTGGGTCATGCGGACGGAGCCAGGAGGATCAAAGGGCTGGGCCGGTTCGCCGGCGAGAGCTGTATCGAGTGAATCTGGGTTTGTTGCCATTGCTATGTGGACGACATGAAGTGTACCAAGGCAAAGGCAGTAGTGAGAGAACAGGAAGGAGGTGGTAGTAGATGATAGAAAGAGAGAGAGAGAGAGAGAGAGAGAGAGAGAGAGAGAGAGAGAGAGAGAGCAAGTCCAGTCAGGGATCGCTTTGCAGACCGCTACCGTCAGAGACAATGGACCTCCAGACACCGCCTAATAAAAAATGTACATCGTTCCTTGGTTCTCTCGTTACAGCATTTACAAGTGACAGATCCCCTCGCCTAGTCCGCTTCCGTCTCATAATCGTCAGCCTCGCTTAGGCCTTGGATGCGCACAGGCACTTGTCCTCTTCTTTCACATCTTTCATCACCTAGACATCAATCTGTCAGTAAACGGTGTCCCGGGTCACCGTGCAATTATAGATTTGGGGGACCTCCAACTCCCAAGCGAACGCTCGAAGCACTAAACAAGCATGCTCGGAATGGAAATAGGTTTGAGCAGACTGCGATGGGGTGTCTTCGAAAAGGGACCGCATCAAACTATAACGTAGAAACAGTCACATCCGCTCCCTCGCGCCATCCAGAGTGAGATATGATAGACGACCCGTCCCCGACGAAGAAGCAAGCCGACGACTCACCGTCTCAACATGTTTACCACATCCCTGTGCAGCAGACAAAAGGATTGAGTCAGACCGTCAGAGATACGTCTAACATCCGCGGACGCATGTTTAGACCCTCACGATGGTAAGATAGGTCCCGATAGGATTTATTGACAAATCAGTACGCAGTCTCACCATCGTGCAGGTGGATGCGCCGTGATGAATCACAGAAGACACCCAAGGATTACAAAACATCTCCAAGGGAACAGGTGCACACCTTCCAAGTAGCCTTGCCACATGTGTCGCATTTGACGAGAAAACACGCGTTCGCAAGAACGGGGACATCAATCACAGTCATGGTGTGTCTTTGCGAGTAGGTTAAGGTAATAAAGTCTGTATGGGCGTTACGGGTGAACTTTGAATGACGTGAGACCCCTGTCAAGTCGACGAGTCGGTTGAACACTCACGGCAGTAAATCGAAGCGCACTTGGTATCAAGCTGGGATCAGTGCTGGTGCTACGCGCTTTAAATGGGCATGTCAGCGGTGACCGCCGACCTGTGGATGACATATCTTGCGCGGGTGTAATCGTATCTATAACTCCTGGCACGTGATGCATTATCAATAGTCTAATCATTAGGTAATCAGTACCCGTGGTCTAGATCACTCCCATCCCTGCTGTTTCCCATCCCTTTCTCTCACGCGATAACCATTCAAAAATCTTGGAAGGAGAGCCGCACACAACCCGCCATTCACTTGTTTGGACGGCAGCTCGTTCGGCGGCGCCGAAACTCCATTCCGCAAACCTTCCGTCGAAACCGCCTTTCAACTTCAGAAGGAGCTTTGCCATGTACGGATGTACTAATCAACGCAATCGCCCGACTGACAATCTAACGCCTCCGCCACGAATTCAAAATAAGGACACTTTCACAGTGTCGGCGCATGTGCGAACTTGCCAAAAGAACATCCCAGACTCCGGTTTTCTCCATTCTGCCACGTCCCCATGTGATGTGCTTTGCAATCCCTTATCGAAGATGTCCCGTTTGGTCCTGTACTAGAAGTTGAAAAAACTTCTCAAAGCCGCTATAATCCCACTAGTTCAACGAGGCCAAGTACCATCGCCTGTATCACTGAAGAGGATTACAGGTTCGACAAGACCGTCTCTCGATCGACCCCATCTGGGTAAATTACCGTCCACGATAACGTTTGGAATCGGTTATATTGGATCTCACTTGCATTAATACTTCAATGAGCAACTTGGGACCGGAGGCCCAACCGAAACGCATTTCTGCCGATATAACATCTTCGGGAAGCTGTCGGAGCGAAGTACTTTCGCGTAGCTCCAGTCCCTGCTGGAAATAAAGCGGTGGAAACTCGACATCCGTTGCAATAACGCCCAAAGTACAGGAGGTCGTCTAAAGAACTCATAGACTCATCGTGTTACGGCCCTGGCAAAAAAGTGTACTCACAGTACGAGGAAGTCATACTTCCAAACTAGCCCGATAATGCCTTATAGCGTCTCTCCGTTGTTGTCATCAAGCCAGGAAGGTTAGACCCGTACTACACGGCGGTCTTAGTACACGATTCATCCCGTTCGGATCCAGTGGATGGATGGATGGATGGATGGCACACTCCGCAAATATCCACTCGCTGGTACTATGTGTAACAACTTTGGTTTCAACTTTGGTTTCGAGTTTCCAACAAGTCGGTCGACAAAAGTCGGTCGACAAGTATCTCTCGATGGTGCAGGATTTATTTCATAAGTCTATGTCCCCCTCTATCGATTCATCGATAAAGAGACCATTAGCTGTGTCATTCTACCTGTATTGCATATAACCTGACCGATTTGTCCGCAGTGTGAACTTGCAAAGACGGATGCCACCCCACTGTGCTTCAACATGTTAATACCCGTGGTTTACATGTGCTTGCTGTGAACCCGCTACCCCAATTCAAGCTTATCCGTTCAGCCAAGTATGTAGTAACACCCACCCTAGTATGCCACGTCTTGCGCCCGACTTCCGTCCATCCCACGCCTCGCCGTCGTGTGTGCATCTACTCATTTGTAATCTTCCGTTCCTTCACTATTGATAAACCGTTCGGCGGAGCCCTGGAGTACTCAAGGTGAAGGTCAGGTGGCTGTGCACACTTTCGAACTTCGGGGTCATCCCGCAAAGTGGCCCTTAGTGAATGTGATGGATCTTCATTTACTGGTTTCCCTGCGAGCGGGGATAGCGCCCCTGGTGTGGGTTCCAAGGTAAGCAAACTTCCTTGAATGTCCGTGAAGTCGTCGTCGGCCATTTCCATGGCCGTTTGATATCAGACTCGGAGTCCGTCGCATCCAGGGAAACAACTGTGACGCTCTCCAGGGAAGTGTTTGACCTACTGCAATTTGCTTTCCAGTTCGCCGTTGATGTAAAGTATGCACTTAATTCATTGCCGAACGGCGGAGGGTCTGTTATTGTTTTCGCTCTTCACAGTACTTGAGCAGGGGTAGAACAGGGTGACACTGTGCGGGACTTCACTTGTGAGGATCTGAACGCGTATGACATCTTCCAAGGTATGGAATCACTCTCCGAGTCGTCGAGCAATGGGGACGGAGTATGACTCTCCTGTCAAGAGATAGAATTACCACATAATACATCAGGGGTATTCAGTCGCGCGACAACAATGCGGAGTTCACAGCTGCAGCCTGCGACTCTCTGGTTTACTCGTTGTATGGGCCGAAGCAACTACTATGTATGTAGTGCGTACTAGGGAAGTGTAATTTACGGCACAGAGAATACCTCTCGATTGGCGACAATCGATACAACATTATCGGAACAAGAAACATACATGTCGAGATCTTGGTTACGGAAGTCACACTATGTCTATGCGCGAGTGCTAGCAGCGTGCACTGGCACTCAACGGGGTGGCTCATGTGCTAGGTTGTGATTATGGGCGGCGAGCACGAACCCCTGGCATCCAGGGTGGTACGTGTGGTTGACGTGACTGAACCCATGTATATGATACGAGTGCCAGGATGAGCCTCAGAATAGCCCACGACAGTGACAACAATGTTAGCGAACGATCACGACAATGTTCCTCAATGAAGAGTGTGGTTTGATACAGCTTCGAAAGGCACCGCTGTTGTTCTCAACTAGCCAAGTTGTTCAGGACAAATTCTTGTCTAGTATTTGTTTCTGCTCCGCTCGTGGATGGAAAATTCTAGATCGAGAGCTGTCGACAGCGAATTTCGCTTCATCTGAATTGGACGGTCGTTAATCAGCAACCCAGTCAGCTAGAAAAAAAACCTCAGCAAGTCCTGGCGTGATTTCGAGCTCGATTGACAAGCCTGCTCTGGCCCACATCAAATTGTTGCAAAATTCCGGGATGGTGGAGGATTACACATTCTTGAGTAATAGGATGACCCACTCGACTGCGGGCATGACGGAGAACTGCGAAGGGGTTGTCGTTCCCTGCTGACTGATTCGGCGCTCCGACCACAATCAATGAATACTTTGCGAAGAGGGCGAGAGTTAGTCAGCATCCTAGTGGTGCCTGCAATAGCTCGGTGTACGTACTAGAATCACTGACACAATCTAGTAGCACTCGTCACGCAATCCGGCCTATAGAATGGACTTTTGCCCTTCTGCCGCCGTTCAATTGACCTACCAACACACAGCCGCAAGGCTTATCAACTGCCTAATTCAGAGACAGAGTGACCTCCGTTCCACCGCACGTCTGCCGGTGGTTCCCACCTGATAGCCTGTGGCCATATTGCGACTTGGTAGTTCCCGTTTTCAGTTGGCCCGTTAATGGAAACTCCGCTGTGCGATTCAAAAGGAACCGAGATGAATGAGTGGAACGAGTGGAACCGAGTCCCGAATGTGCAGGGTGCAATGCTCTCACTCGGTAGTGAGCTTTATTCGCCGGCTGGCAGTGGACGCACAAGGATGAAACGCACACTAGGATCGTTTCGATCACGGTAGCGAGCAAGGGCGCTATCCTATATGGTCTAATGCGACTTGGCAGATATGTATTAGTTCGGCCGAACGATGCACACACGATGGCTGTGAAAAGACTCGGGGATGAGTCAATGATGGGCGTATGCGTAATAAGACATGCCACATACACGTTCCTGACAGCGTAACCGGCACCCGGATCGTTGCAACGAACGCGTGCTTCGGGTTCTACATGTATAGTCAGTTCATTTAGTACCCGTTTCAGCCTGCGACAACCGGGTCGCCCTATCCATCGTGGGAGTCACTCAAGGCCCAGTGTGGTCTCTTTGTTCCAGCATTGCTTCGTTTCGAGCATAATTAATAGTTTAGTTAAGACTAGCTGTGAGTCGGTGGATGTGATGGCGTCGTTGAAAGTGTCGTTGGCAAGAGCACGTCTTGCGCACCGGTGGAGATGGTGGCATAATGCATAATTCTCATATTACGTAACTTAGCATACGTTCTACTCATTAGTATTCCACATTACTCATGATGCGAGCCTGAGTACTATAGCCTTCGTCTAGTTCCCGTGACTTGTCTAGTTCCCCTCTCGCTCCTTCAACAAGATTATTTTTAGTCGCCTCATCGCTTCGTTGACTTGCTCTTCCGTAGACAGGGAAAAGGCTGCCCTCACATAGGCCGTCTTGTTTCCGTTTGGAAAGAACGATGCACCAGGAAGGGCGAGCACGCCACTTTCGAGTGCCTTCTTCTGGATCAACTCTTTCGAATCGCCTTCTTTGGTAGGGTCGGGATCAGTAAGGAGTTTGAACCTGCGTAGACGTGCAAACCGTCAGTACACGATCTTATGAAGCAACGTTCCAAGCACAGACGGGCGCAGTCCAAGGAGGTGCAATGCATTGCTGGGTCTGCCTCGCCGGACACGCCTATGACATACAACTCCGAAATGACGAAAGACATACCAAAAGAACATTCCTGCTTCAGGTGTCCTCCATTCTGCGAGGCCACCAAGATGAGCTTGCATTGCTTTCTCAAACGCGTCTCTCTTTTCTTTGTAAAACTCTGCCACAGCCTCCGTGTGCTTGAAGAAACCTTCATATCCCCATTCCTCGACCAGTCCTCGCGTAATAGCCTGCACGAGGCCAGAGCCCTGAAGGTTAGAGAAACTGGTCTGCAGGTAGCAAGTTGAACGTCAGACGTGCATCATGCAACGAGGCAGCTAGCCAAACAAGAACATACATGAATATCCATTAGATCCAGGATTGGCCCAGGACCCGTCGCAAAACCCATGCGCATCCCCGATGAAAGAATCTTCGAGAAACTGTCGAAGCGAAGCACGCGGCCAAGCTCAGGTGTTTCAAGCTCCAACTTGAAGTAAGAAGGTGGCCGCTCGTCTTTGCCGAAGTAGAGGTAATAGTACGGGTCATCTGGATGAGTCGCTCTATCAGACAAAACTATCTGGGGAGGAAGTTGCTCACGAACCTTCAAGAATTAGGAAGTTGTGCTCTCGAGATAACTGTAGGATTTCCCTCCTGCGCTCGATCGTAGCAGTCGTACCTGTCGGATTGCAGCCATACTACCGCCGTGTTTGTCCGTTAATTTAAAGTGGAAACGATCGATCGAAACAAGCATCACATACCGGAACGGTATAGAAGACCTTTGGCTTCGGTTTTCCCGCGGGCCAGTTTTCAAGTGTACGCCGGAGGTCATCCGGGCGGACACCGTCATCATCCGTAGCAATCTCTGCAAAGTATTTCAGTAACTGCGACTTGTGAGCAGTGTTGAACCTGGTCTCACCAATAAATTCACAGTGCAGAGACCTAAAAATAGGGAGAACGCCACTAGTGAGGGTAATCAGTCCCTGGATGAGAACGATGCTGCCAATGGAATCTCACGCATATACTGGTGTCTCGATTAATACTGGATCTCCAGGGTTCAAAATTGCGTTCGCTGCCTAGATCAAATCAGCACAGACAGATTTGTGCGTTAGAAGAGTACAGACCTTGAAGATTACATCCTGGGAACCGTTCCCAATGGTGAGCCTCCATCCTTCAGAACGCTGTCTGCCATGCGCGCGCTCTTGCAGGCCAACGAACCACTCGTTTAGGCGCGGCAGCCCAGCCGTGGGACCATATTGGAGTCCCTCGGCAAGATCTGTACCAGAGACAGAGACTGGGATTGTTTGGGAAGGGTTGAAGGGATCGGTGATTGTGAAAGAAAACGATTCGAAAGGGAACATGGCATCATTAGGTTTCCCCGCGAGAAAGGAGATCATTCCGGGGACCTTCTCCATGTGAAGGAGACCACGAACTAAAAGGCCATCAACATCTCACCTCTATCGATTTTAATAAGGAACAACTCACTTGGGCTAGGTTTCCTCTCCTTTGCGGCATCGGACAGGAATTGCTGATAGAATTGCTGAGGGAGGTGCTTAGGCATTTTCGCGTCTTGGACAGTGTCCATCGGAGTCTGATAATATATAACCATTGGGTGCGGGAGTTGTTGGTCTGGGAATGGAGATGGCGGCCAGTTGAACTTGACCTCGCAGTTTATATCTCTGGTCGGCAGCGGAGTACGATCAAAGTAACAGCCCGCGGCTGTGAACTTTCCCAGAGCGACTCTGGCAGTGGCGGATGCTAGTCCATAACAACCCAGATATGAGCGGTTTGATGGTCTGAGTCGGTAGAATCGATGTCGGTGCACAATGCAACAAGCGGACCACTTCCCAAAAAGGTAGTAAGGCGGCCGACTAGTGGAGGTGACCTTGCTTCCCAGCTGATTTTTCCGGGCGCGTGCTAATTATGAAAGCGATTGGCAAGCTACGACCGAGACTGTAGGGTGCCCATGTGGTGTGAATGTCGATGAGCCTGGAGTGCGTTTCTCGTCCAAGGCATGCCAAGAGTTGGCATGGCAAGCAAAACAATATGTAGATGTTTCCAAGATGCACACTGTAATTTTTTTTCAGCCACAAAGACAGTGCCTTCGGTAGAGAGAGGAACCACCCGAATACGTACAACAGTTCTGTCTTCTCTAGTCTGAGCTTCTTGCTTCAAGGTTCTCAAAACCTCCATGTGACGAGACCACACATCCCGGCAGACAAAGAATACATCCCACCTTCTTCATGGGCGCACGCATCTTCTGTAAGAGCAGGTGATGTCGCTGATTCGGACTCCGTGCAAGTCATACCGTCGGGAGGACAGTGTGTACCACCGCTTTTGTGGCAGGTCCAGGAACTTGGGCTCTGAAGCATGAAGCAAATCCCCATCAAGTTCCGACGCAGCAGCGGAGCTGTCCTTCCTCGTAATTGTCTTGACGACTGAGACAGTGAAATCAAAGAGCCAAATGTTCAAGTGTACATTGGACCGTCACTGCTTTACCGACTCATGGTTGGCAGGATGAGTTACCAGCCTGGCCATCAATTCACACGTTCTCATCAAGATTCAATAAGCAATGCACTGCCGCAAAAATCCGGAGCGCTCTTAGTCGATTGTGTGCTCCGAGTAGCTCACATATAGTTTACAAAGGACCTGTACATCGGATCGCGCAGTGCAAGTTGCAACGAAACTATTTTCCTTTGGTAAATTTCGTTGCATGTACCATTTACCTACCATGGAACCGCCTCCAACTCTGAAGTTAGGCCGCACTGGCATTGTGGCAAGCCAAAACATTCAGACTCAGCTGACCTCTTCAACGTTCAACGTTCAATCTTCATGGTAAGTTACTTGAAGTTAATTAGCGCCTGAAGTTCCATTTCTTCTACCGTTGCCTGTTCGAAAGACCTTTCCTCTTCCTATGTGAACGAGACAATTCCAGAAGCGTTACATCTAATATCATGGCCACTGGGAACGTAGCGAGCGCAGTCTGCTTGTGGGCAGTTGTCACAGGACTTGACCAAGTACGTTGAACGATTTTCCGTACATCCCACGTCGAGGATTGAGCACACGCAGATTCCCAGAGGAAGGCCGGAACAAGTTCTTGCGTTCGCGGACAACGCGGGTCACCTGCCTGACTCCTGCGCAAGTGTCAATGTAGAGAGCTCCACAAGTGTGAGAGAAAGGTTTGTTGGAGTCACTTTGTCCCGGACCTCGGCCATGAGGCTGGCGGGAAAATGCGGGTGCCTGCCAATTTGCACTCCGTCTCCAACTTGCCTTCAGTAAGGCGTCGCAAGGAACTTCTTGCTCGAACAAAGTACCGGCGCTCCGAAACCATCGTGATCGAGCACCACGTTCGTGTGACACTGTCTGTGTAAAGGGCCACTGACTCTGAGGATTACTCTTTGCGAGGCGGGCCTAGTATGAACTTGCGTCACTTGGAGCTCAATTTACATGACTGCTGCCAGTTTCGGGAACGCAGAACACAGAAAGCGCGTCAAGCGAAACCAATCCATCTATAAACTGAAAAAAGCATGCATTCGTCTTCCGAGTCCTTGATCCGGCCGCTCCCATGACTAAGAAATAGGCCTCAGGCAACATACCTCGTGGCGTCTGGGAGGAACTCGGCAAAACGAGTCAAAGTGCATGTCAGCGATATCATCAAGCTGATGTGCAATTAGCAGGTACCGATCGGAACAATGACTACTAGGTCAATCGGGCTCACGATACAAGTCACTTCCAGGGAATCAAACAGAAGGCTCTCGGATCAGTTCCAGGATTGCCTGACTGTGCTTTCACTGATAAGCTAATCGTCGTTGAACATCGTGATCTCGCCTAACCACTGACAAGCTGTGTAGCACGGGGCATTGTTCATGTCCGCCATATTCGCGAAAATTCCTATGGAAAGGTGCCAGCGCACATCTTGCACGCTCTTCTATTGCAGTTTTCTAGGAATTCCACGGTGGTGTTCTCTTCGGCAGTGGGTGTGGTATGTACGTATCACATTATCTCTCGCTGGTTCACCGTTCGGTAATGCCCCATACTCATGTTCGTTTACATCATCGATCTCCGTCCCCCGCTCCGTTACGTTGATTATTGACTTGAAAGGCTCCCACCCAACATACTCCTATCAGCACACTTTTATTTTCATGTGGACTCCACGGGTCCTGACTAAGTCTGCGGGCACGCCGTCGGTGCTTAGTTTGTTCCTTCGGCATTCATTTTTCACAAGTCGGGCTCCGAATACATTTCACGACCTACCTCGTTTCCGCAAGGGGTGCAACATATTATAATCCACCGCGTTTTAGTTAACGGCTATGCTGTTCCCCAACATGCTTTCATGTGGTGACTGCTCCACAAAATCACCTACATATATCGCTCCCATCACATCACATTTTTCCCAATTACCCCACGATGACGGGTCGCTTATGCACGCCTCCGTCGGCGGTCTCTGAATACAGCTTGGTTGGCCCTTGTTTCAATGATCTTGTTGACTGTGATTGATGTGAATCTGGGCGGTCTTTCATCTGCCCAAGCTGTAGCGGGGCCCTGACCTGGATGGGTGGGTTTGCAAAGCTGACTGCTGTGCTGCGTCTAACATTCTAATCACTCTCCATTTAGAGGGAGGCTGTTACCCTGAGCCGCGGTGTCAAATGATCCAGACCATGATTCCCGGACACTCGATGTGCGTCGTTCCACTTTCCCTCACGTTCCATCGCAGCATGGAAAACACGAGGTTTTAATACCTCATTTGGCTTTGACCGGTCGAGGCAATGCATCGCCGGCGTATAAGTAAGCTCACACTCCCTGCCATCTCGTCACTGGTCTACATCCCCTTTACTTCCCCGACATTGATTCTATACCATCTTTACGATGCCTGCACAACACGTCGCTCTCTTTATCCCTTCGAGACAAGCTCCTTTTGCTCTTGGTTCTCGCGAAATCAACGAACCTGGACCAGGCGAAATTCTCGTTCGAGTCAAAGCGACTGCACTTAACCCGAGCGACGCCAAAGTTCAGAAGCGAGGGATCTACGTGTCCAGATATCCAGCTGTGCTTGGCAGCGATGGCGCTGGTGTCGTAGAAAGAGTGGGGGAAGGCGTAACTAGGTTTGATCCTGGTGATGATGTGTAAGCCCATCGGAGCGGTCCGAAAAAGACACGAAACTGATCTTAATTATGACATTTCATCTAACAGATTTTTCCATGGAGCATATGACGATAACGACTTGGCGACGTTCCAACAAAACTGCATCGCTGTCGTTGACTTTGCTGCAAAGGTGGGCAAAATCCAAGCGCTTCCCAGGTTCTAAATAGCTTTAACACCGCTGCAGATCCCCGATAATTTGTCGTATGACCAGGCGTCAACACTGGGACTGGGACTGGGAACTGCGGCTATCGGGCTTTATGGACGGGCTAACGGCATTGGCCTCACGCCCCCATGGAAGCACGCCGGAGTAGGCAAATACAGGAACATGCCTATCTTGATCTTTGGTGGCCTGGGATCTGTTGGCAATTATGGTAGGTGTAGACTATATCGCGTCCTGCATGACAGGTTCCTGACGGTGTTTTCGCAGTCATTCAGTTGGCTAAGATGTCCGGCTTCTCCCCTATCATCGCAACGGCCGCACTAAAACACACGGAATACCTGAAATCATTGGGCGCAACACACGTGATCGATCGATATCTGTCTTTTGACGGACTGAAGCATGCTTTGGCCCGGATCACTCCCGCACCGATAAACGTAATCTACGATACGGTGTCTATCAGAGAGACACAAGAAGCGGCATGGAAATTGCTTGGACCACAAGGACGGCTGGTCCTGACACTTCCATCGGTGATCGACAGACATCCCAACGATCGCCGGGAAATTGTCCTCACGAATGGCAATCCACACTTGGAGGAGAACTGGGAGACGGGGCGACAATTATGGCTGAACCTCGGCCGATGGCTAGAAAAGGGCGAGATTCGAGTAAGCGCAATCAATAATGTTATCAGCGAGAGCTTGGACACTAATCAGGGTTCTTTTCCCAGCCCAACCACGTCGAAGTGATTCCTGGGGGACTGAAAGGGATCGGGGCCGGAATTGAAAGATTTGATGGGGGACAAATCGAAGGGGTGAAGCTGGTCGCCCGACCACAAGATACTACTGAAAGGTAGATAGCGCTTAGTCGCGTATGTTTTGTTTCGGATAGAAATCTTATCTTATTCCTTCCCTTAGTGATTGTGCGATGATGTCACCCGCCATTCATCACGTGATGAAGGACCTCAGGAGGACACCGTCAATGCGATACATTCGACTGCGGATGGCGACTCGTTTTTTACGCTCTTTCGTCATGGCGCGACATGACTCAGATCAACGATCAGAAATAGAATTCGGGGGGTGGCCAATAAGTAAATAACAAACGGATGATGCTAGTAGTACATTATACACCAAAAATAGGGACACAGGAGGCAACCCAGCTTAACTTACGCACCCATCATCATTACCATGTCGTCTCAGAAACAGAAAGCTTTATTCTTGGAATCAAAGCAGGGAAGATTTGTCGTCAATGAGCGTGACATCCCAAAGCCCGACAAGGGACAGCTCCTCGTCAAGGTCCACACTACCGCCCTCAATCCCGTCGACTACAAGATCCAGCAGATAGGGGTCTTCGTTGAAAATTATCCCGCCATTCTGGGCGTCGACATTGCCGGTGTCGTCGAAAGTGTTGGCGAAGGCGTTCAGAATTTCACCAAAGGCGACAAAGTGTACGTACAAGTTTCACCTTCTGAATTCTGAGTCTAACCCCTTTTCACCGCTCCCGTAGTTTCTCGCACGGGGCCTTCACGAATGACCATTCTAGCTACCAGCAGTACACCCTGACGGTCGCCAACTTCACTGCAAAGGTCAGCGATTTCAGCTGGCGAGAACCATGACCTATGACGTCAACACTTCACAGATCCCCAGCAACTTGGACTTTGATCATGCGGCTACTGTTCCGTTGGCCTTCGACACCGCCTCTGTTGGCTTGTACGGAGAGCCGCTCGGTGCCGGACTCATTCCTCCTTGGGTGGAAGGCGGTAAAGGCAAATATGCCGGCAAGCCCATTTTGATCATGGGTGGTGCCTCATCTGTTGGCATGTACAGTGAGTGCACAAGTAGCAGCACCTCACTGGATGCTCACCATCTTCCGCGTAGCTATCCAGCTCGCCAAGCTGTCAGGGTTCTCCCCGATCATTACGACTGCAAATCTTGGTCAGAAGGACCAGCTCAAGGCCCTTGGCGCCACAGAGGTCATAGACAGGAACCTCACCGGCGACGAATTCGCTGCTACCGTGCAGAAAATCACTCAGAAACCGATCGAGATCGTTTATGATACTATCTCTTTGCCAGAGACCCAGAAGGCGGCCTGGTTCGTTGTCGCCAAGGGTGGGACGCTTGTTCTGACCCTCCAACAAGTCGTGAAAGAGGAAGAGGGAGGGAGTCGTTCTATCATCGCCACCTATGGCAGCCCTCATGCCCAACCCAACCAGACCTTGTGCCGTGGGTCTTGGAACATTCTGAGCAAGTGGCTGCAAGATGGTCTAATCAAGGTATTTGATGCCCAACTAAGCGATGCCATGAGAAATTAAGCAGGGCGTTTTCTAGCCCAACAAATTCGAAGTTTTACCAAATGGACTCAACGGAATCCCTGATGGCCTTGAGCGAATGAAAGAGGGAAAGGTCCACGGAATCAAGCTCGTCGCCCATCCTCAGGAAACAGCATAAATGCTGATAACAAAGTTTTGAAGTCATCTTGAACCAGTTTAGTGTACGAGTTGTTGTCTACACCTCTACAAAAATAGGACGATATTCAGTTAGTTCATATTTTCACGAATGTAGGTATCTTCGCATGTACTCGTTTGAATAGATCGTCAAGGTTGTTGAGCTACCCTTGATTGCGAGCCGGAATGGCTGACGAGCTAGCAACACTGGAATCCATTGCTAATAGAGTTCTAGAGCAGAAGGGCAGTTGCAAACGATGGGGAAGACTGGCCGTATCAGTCATAATCTGGAACTGATTCGAGGGTGAGTCAATTAACACTAATCAGCAGTTTGGCAAGATGTGCCAAGTGAGACAGAAACCCTCGTTTTGCTGGGATCAGCCCCTCGATTGATCGATGATGGGCGAGTCTAGACTCCCGGTTATCTGAATTGGACTGACAAGTTCACATCGTACCTGAAAAGTAGAAATCCATGGCACCAAATATGCGTACTGTATTTGAAAATCAAATCGGTGTCGGTCTTCGGTCTTCGGTCTGTGGGAACCCGAGCTAGAGGCTAGAGCTTGTCAAGGGCTAGGCGGGATCATCGGGATCAAGGGTCAAAAATTTCAAGTTGCCAGTGTTAAGATTTGACCTAGATCGGTGTGGGATTGGGAAACCATAAAGGGGACGGTGCAACCGTCAACGCCCCAGTTGTTCGTACCGCCCATAACCAGGGACCCGCCTTAGTTCAAATCGATGAGCATTCGTACAGCTTGCCATACCAATGCGATGGACAAGGTGAGTGTCCTCTGCGTCTCAATGGCAGGTAGACGTTGCATTCCCACCGCAGAATGACTTCGGAAGCACCCCTGAAACGGGTCTAAGTAAGAGACTGGAACAATTGCACCAAAAAACCCGTACATCTCTCTACAACGGTTGACATGGCTCATTTCAGGAACGAAGCAATGTATGCCCGCGGGCCACTTCGGAGATCTACACTGCAGAGTCTTGGTAGGTCGCGTCAGGGACAGGTCACCGTGGTCTCTCCGTAAACAAAAAAAAGTGCTTACGAACTGAAGGCCCGTCCCCCGTAGACGGCCTCACGGAGAAATTGCCGATCGATCATCTTTCCTTGAGCTAGATCGAGGGTTCAGTTCACGTTGACAAAAGTTGGAAAATTCCGCTCAAATCCCGCCCAAGGCCCCATTCTGTCATCCTGCCCTCGTAACAACGACTCGGTAATCCGTATATCACAGCAAACAGCCTCACGATGGAGATTTTGCGTAAGCTTCAACTAGTCAGCGGCGCGGGGAACGGAGTGTGCCGGTGATTCTCCCACTGTGAAGGATGTAAGTAATCGTGAGGATCATTCGATGACTCAACAAGAATTACCAAAGGACGGCTACCGACTGAGTCGCCGCGGCTTGCAGTGGTGCACACTGCACAGGTGGGTCTGGCAGCCTGAAGGCGTTCCATGACGACCCGGGTTTCGCTGGAATTCGGTCGTTCAACTTGCGTCAGTCTTCGTGTCGCGGAGCGATACATGAGCAGACGCTGGGGCAGGCAAAGGAGCTTGCACTCGGATGAGGAAACAAACTAGCCCAATCAAGCTTCAAGGCGTCGGGCATCCAAGACGCGCTCCCTGACGTGACCTACAACCTCGGCGCTAAAAAGGTCAGTCTGCAAGTGTGGAGACATCTACTGACCATCTTTTTGCGCTGCGGATGAATGGGCCAAACTGCTTGCTGTCTCGAAGTCCAACCATCAAGCACTCCAAGGATCGAGATTGTTGCGATGTTCGATTATATTACGACCACAGTGCAGAAAAGATAAGAACTGGACTGCGATATTACAAAATATGCGGAGCAAATGCAGAGTACATGGAGGTGGGTGAATATATAGAATGTGAATGGATGATGAACATAAACAAGCCGCCGTTAGCGTGAGAAGGGGCGGAGGATGGGTCGATGGCGTTTTTACTTTTGGGTATGATTCTACGTACTTGAATGATACACCGTGACTAATATGCTTATAATACTAAGGGATGAAGATGCAGAATGACAAGCGCCCCCAGGGACGCCCGGGAACATCAGATATGAAGTACCAGTAGTAGGCTCGCGCGACATCCGAGTCGGACCCACCAACTAATACCTGTATCTGAAACCCATTCCAAGCCTGGAAGGACGGCTTTGCCCAGGGAGTCGCCGTTGGACTTCGATGGCAAGTGTCCCATCCTGCCCGAAACGCGCGCGGACTGTCGACATGTCGACATCGCCGGGTGCGAATTGAATCTGCCACTCATAGTGACCTGGACACGCTGGGTGAGTAAAGGAGACCATCAATGAAGCAACGCGCTGCACCCACAATCACGTTCCATATGCCAAGCATCAGCAACCACATCCAACCTATCACCTTTCTTGGCTGCCACCGTAACCATCTCTGGTTGGATTACACGTGGAAGGTTGACAGAGAGAATGTGGTTTGTCGTCGTGCTCTGCACGTCCATAGGAGGGCAGGAATCTGGTGGGGGAGAACGTCTCGAGCGGTCCGTTGGCGACGGTGTGAGAAGCTTGGAAGTAGCGGACGAAGAAGCGCTGCTACCTGTGGAAGTGACGCTGCATGTCCAAGTAACGCTGCATGCAGGGCTGGCGCTGCTAGACGACGGACTGGACGTGGGAGCAATCGATGGGCAAGTCGACGCACGAGTGAAACGACCAATGTCCCACTTCGATTCACTTGACCTAAGGCGCTGATTCCTGGCCGAAGAACGTGAAGAGTGTCTGCTGAGGGAACTGGTCGGCACATCAAGGGTAGCCATTGCGTCTTGAGCGTCGCAAGTAGGTTCTTGGATGCCAGTGGGTGCGCTAGGGTCTAGAGTAGCCTCTGCCTTAAGTAGCATGTCGAGGGCGTTGTGTGAGAGGGATGACGTCGGAAGGGTAGCAGACATCGACGACAAAGCAGAGTCGAAAGTCTCGTTATGTGGTAGTATGCGCCCTGACAAATTGCCACGGGGGTGATGCGGGGCTTCCGCATTGTAGGGTAGAGCAGATTCGACCCGGCAATTCAGATTGTTTTGGGCTGCGGAGCGAGGAGAGTAAAGACTGATGCTACGCCCACGAGGTGATCCTGACATGAAATTTGACGACCACGAATGCAGAGACCGGAGAGATGAAATGAAAAAATGTAGTTATAAGTCATGCAAGACTAGTGAAGAGGAACAAATGGGGTTGCTCACCACCTGCGCTTTGATTAGCCAGTTGCCATGTCGGAGAAATTTGGTGGAGCTCGGTGTTTGTGAGTGGTGCAAACGTGTGGGCCTTGCGGGAGCCACGAGGCGTATTTTTGAACTGAAAAGGAGACGGGGAAGGTGAATGAACTATCCGGCCAGCCGAGCTACGGTGGTCGCTGTCTGCTACAGAGCGGCTGATGCGGCTAAAGTTGGGTGGGACGTTCGTGTTAATGCGCAACGACATTGCTCGCTGCTCAGCTAGTACGTCGGGGGAGTGCAGCGGTCCTTGATAGCAGAGTCCGGGCATATTATACAGCTACGCAGACTGGTCACGTTTCGAATACGACCACTGCGGATGGTATCGGGACTCCCGGGGAGTCTGATTCGATTCTTTTCCGTACAGCCCAAGCGACATGAAAGAGGTTCTCTATCATGTAAGTACAGTGACGTCTTGAGTCCCTGGCGCGATCGACATTGGAGAGTCTTCGCCGTATGTCACTTCTGTCGGCGGCTTGACAATAGTTACAGCCACGTTGACGTATGGGGCGGCTCTTACGCAAAATCGGGCGCTGCCAGCAAAGCAACGATGTGACACATGTTCCGAGGGGTTTAGCGCACACCTATGGAATCGAATTCGTCTTCATTACCTCTCGCCCACGACCAGCCGAGTTGTCGTATAATCATCATATTCGAACAGCCAGATTTGGTTCGAATTGTGAAGGATGTCCTTCTTTGCTGATTTGGAATTGCTTGTTGATCAGCAGTGAGTTATTCCAACGGATTTCGTGCGTGTTAGTATTCGCATCATTCTACTGCCGATTCGAAGGGTGTTTCAAAACATAACGCTCTGTCCTCATGCATACTGGATGTCGATGACCACTGCTGGGCGACTCCAAAGGTAAGTTTAGCATCATGAACACGTTGGTGATACTCACCTTGGGGATTATGATTATGCCATCTCTGCCGTACAGCTTTGTCGACTGGCTAGGGTTGTCGAGTCGACCTGCGGTGGGGGAAGAGAAGAGACGTTGAACATCACGTCAAACGTGCATGTTGGCCCTCGTGGCATTGACGGACCGCGAGCGGCAGCCGGCGATCAATGCAACTCGAACTTCGGGGAACCGGAACTTAGCCTGAACTTCTTGCGGGCGCAATCCACCCAACCACTCGAGGATGGCCGCATCCACGACTAGTCTTACTATGGCTCACGCTGACGTCTATGGCGTTCCCGGAACACGACCCCGCCTCGCATGGCACCTTATTTTTAGTGACATTCAATGCTCTGCTTCCACGGCCAGCGGACAAGAGGCTAAAACCCGTCTAAATTACCTCGGATCTCCGCGCGAAAGGCGGGTTATTGTGGTGGTTGTGACATCGTCTCTGGGTTCCCCTAGCTCTCGTTTCCAGAAACGCTCTTTCCGAAGAGAGGGAGCACCGGTGGCACATATCGTGGTTCGCCCACAAATTTCACTGCAGGGGAGCTGAGCACGCGTCGAAACTAGAGTAGTATTGCAAATATCAGAACGATCCGCTCGTACTGGCGAGAGTCCTATTGGTCTGCACCTCCATCATTATCCGAATCTCGCCATACTCACTCGTATCTTCCGAGCATACCCACGCACGTTCTTTCCAAGAACCACCAGCGGAAGGAAGAAGCAGTCGGTCATTCATCCGCAGTATATTCATGATCAATTCATCGGGGAATTGGATCGTCACTCTGTATGAGTTCTCCGTATCGGCGGTTGTCATAAGTTATTCCAAATACCCCCTTTCCCTGGGTGATTGTCGGTGTGAGTACGAGGTAAGTGGAGTCGGGATCCACATCCATAGGGTAAATTATCAAGTACATGACATGTATGTACCTAAAGTCGACACCCACCTGATTGCTATCCCTGACAATGACAAGATAGCCAACGTCTGCGCCACAGCCGTTGCATATCCGCGTTGTCAGAGGGTATCACTCGATCTGATCATATCATTTGACCCTGCACAATCGTCGTCAGTCTCGCAGTGCCTCACCACAAGTTGGCGCTGGCCCGTATCCTCATTGCCATCTCCTATTCTCCTATATATAGTGTTTTAGGAAGAGTGCCTGAACTGTCTTTGATCTGCAGTGAGTCGATTCACTGAGTCTTCTCTCGGATGCGCCAGTGTGTGCTCTGACGTCGATATCCGTCTTTGTTACTCATGAGCTTCTAACTTAGAAGCAACTCCTTCTGAAACCCACGGATACTAAGCATAATTTCGGGCAGCAGTTTTTATAACGGTGAGGAGACACCAAGAGGTAACATGTAAGAATTAACAAGCATATTGAGACGAATACATACAATATAAAAAAATATAAAGAGCACATTGTGTATACTTATGCTTAGCACGCCAGATAAAATACGGGTCGACGGCACGGGTCACTCAAACTGTAGTGACCTTTCAAGTCAAGTCAATAACCTCGCTTGCAGGGATAGGTTTCTTCTCTCGTTTGATCCTCTTGGCAGGTCGTGTGTCGCTGTCACGACTTACATTCGATCTCCCAGATGGAAAGACTGCGTTGTCGATGATTTTGATTTCTTGGTCATCAGATTCCGACTTGACGTCACCGCCGATAGTCAAGTCGAGTACATCCCTGGAAGCAGTCGGCCTTTTCTTGGTCGGCGGCGCCCTAGGAGCTATGCCGGCGGCCTGCAAGAAATCTATAAGCAACGATTAGTATGATCTGCTACACAGCTGTTAAGTGTACAACCAAGGTCTCTGTATTTGAAGATGAAGGTAACGAGCGGAGTGCCGTCATCCAGATACCTTGAAATGCAAGTATGACGTTCTTCTGTCTTCACTTCCAGCCCATATCTAGGCTGCCGTGTTAGATGTCGGTCATAGAGCAGCGTAATCAACGCACGAGACACACTGTGTGACAGCCTTCTTCGAACGTTCATGAATCTTGCCATGACCAGATACCTCCGGGCGAGGCTCAAATAAGCGCTTTCCTAGGATTTGAGCTTTGAGTATAACAATTTGTATTTCGCCCAGGTATTGTGAATCTGATGCTTGATCCACGTGTTCGTCTGAGTCTGTAAACGTGTAAATGCCAAGTCAACTCGTGTCTAGTGTGGGATAGAGTACCAGTAAGCTCGAGCTTTGAAAATAGAAAAGGACGCGAGGATGTCGCAGATAGTGATTGGTCGCTTTTATACATGGTGCGACTCCCCGGAGTTGCTGACGGGGGAAGGATCCAACCCGGGATAATCGACCCGTCAATTTGCAGACAAGAGGCAAGTGAGTACTCTCTGCATTCTAAGTCATCCTTGAATACGACGGAAAAGCCCTGGAGTTCATTAGCGGTAAGGAGAGATGTATGGTTCTCGATTGAGGTGTTGTTCTACCTTGCCGACTTGAGTTGGAATCCAACAAGTGACCCTCCGCTGATCCAGATCTTCCTCGACGCCATACTGCTCGAGTTCCTTCCCATCTACCTCAATCCATGCAGAGACGCCGTTCAGTGACAGCATGGTTGTGCAAAAGAAGAGCACGGGAATTAGGAGAAGGCAAGATCGCGCAGGTTGCCAGTGGCTAAACTTAAATAATCGTGGGAAACTCGAAACAATTCCGTCTCCACTACTCCACTACAGTAGCTGTACATGCGGACAAGTAAAAGATCATGCGTAAGTAGTATACATAGGTACACAATCATCCCAGGATACAAGAATATTCGTAGTTTCTACTTCCTCTTTCTGAACATGACCTTTGCGTTGGAGTCTGCCAAAACTGTACTGCTGACATGGATACTCTCTGGAATGCCCGCACTGTCATCTTCCAACTTTACATCATATGTGAGGACGATATGTGCCAACATAGTTTTCATTTCGTTGGCGACAAAGAATCGACCAGGACTAACCACCGATAAGTCTTACTGAGCAGTTTATACGGGGTCTAGAGTCAGGCACTTACCACGCATATTTCCCGTGTCCAAATGCCAAAAACTCCAGGCTGGTTGTGACGAACTGATTTTTTGCATCCTCCCCCACTTTGTCCTGCATTTTAGCGAACCTGAATGGATCAAACACCTTCGCATTTTCATACAGATCCTCATCAGCGTGAAGACACCCAGCAGCCACAGAGATCAATGTCCCTTCTGGAATAAACGTCCCGTCAGAGAACGTAAAGTCCTTCATTGCCTTGCGGGAAAGAGTCTCTGATAATTTCCATCTATTAATTTTTTTCGTGCATGGGAACGGCGCAACTTGCCCGCTGAAATCCCCTTCAACCGTTGGTTCTCTTTCAGGAAACTATCGATCTTGCGCATCTTGCGCACCGCTGTCTTTGACCAGCCTTCCTGTGCGACAATAGTTTCTACTTCTTCACGCAGGGGTTGCACATATTGAGGGTTAGCCGCAAGATAGAACAGCGCATGGGTGAAACTCTGCAGTCATTCGTCAGGCTCCATGATAGCCTGAGAGCACGGAAATAAACACACGTGGGAAGTGGACTAAATCAAAGTTGAAATAAGTATTGATCTACACCCAGAGGGTAGTCAAAGCTTACATGGAGAGAAACAAGCGTGATGACCATCATGCGGGCTGTCAAGAACTTCAGCGTGCGCTCCTCGCCCTCTGCTAAGTCCATCATCCACGAAAGAAGATCATTCTACCAATTGACGATAAGTCTCGCGGCAGTACCAATGAGGTCCGACGAACAGGCTTTTCAACCCAACTATCCCCGAACTTGTCAAGGCATTTCTGCCGTTCCTCGATGATTGGACCCAGATATTGCATGCCACGTGCACTGTTCCGAGCAGGGTCTTTGATGAAATGAGTCACGAAACTAATTAAATATTCAAGATAAGTACCAATGAAAAAGCTCAGAGAAAGTACTTGCGTTTTCAAAAACGTGGGAAAGCGCTCAAGAAAAAGAAATCCATTGATAACATCGACGGCGTTTTGTATGTTTAGTTCCATCCATCCAGGGTCACGGCCTAGAACAAACAAACAAAACTGAGAAACGAAAGATCGTTCATCGGGGAGTTGCGTACACAAAGGAAGACCGAATAATGGTCTATTGCTAGTCCTGGAAACGACCTTTCGAATTGTATCAAAGGCAGGCACACTCTTCCAACCTATGTTCAGTGCGTTCGATCCAAGTTAAACCGCGATTGCCGGATGCGGTGACCCCTTACCATCACATTTCAGATCTAGAAGATCCTCAAACGAAGTGACAATCTCGTCCTTGATTTCAGGATACAAGGCCTCAATGTTGCGGGTCAACTGTGAACGAATCATCGGAACATGATAGGGGTTGAAGTGCAGCTCTTTTCCCAAGGACAGAGTATAATCGGTAGACATTCGCTGTCATTAAACGATATGTATCGTGAACTTTTTTCGCGAGGGGTATGAGAAATTTCCACCTACGTCTCTGATAGCCTCACAAACTGAAAGCTGGTCTTGAGGGGCATCTCGTACTTCTTCAATGTGTTCGCGACTGCTTATGATGACCAACCAGCGCCACTGATAAGCAACCTTGAACGGTTTGTGCTTATACTGGAACGGACGTCAAACGAGCCCACTAAAAGTAGAAATGTACTCTTGCCGTTTCATAGCCCTTGCGGATAATATCTAGGCCATTCTTCTGAAAAGTGAGGCCAAACCACCAAGTTTCGAGCCAGTTACTCGGCCCGACTGTTGGAATTGCGTCGAGACGCTAAGTAAATTTTTAAGAGAGGAGAGTTCAGGCTAGAGCAGTCCACGTACGTCTAACTTGCGGAGCAGCTTCACAACAACGGTAGCAATAACGATTCCAGCGATGAGGTAGATCATATCTGTGATGTGAGAAGGCGGAACTGGTCCTGGGGAAGCCATTGAAAGAACGGGAATATTCCTGGAGGAAATGGACAATATATATATAATCAATCAAACCACAGTAACCCGATGCGCTGCGACTCAGCCCGATTCTTTCGCCACCTTTGGACCGCCTTTACGTCCACCTGTCTGCTGAGATTACCGAGCCTGCTTCCTTCATTGTCGAGCGGCGTTGCATGCCACGTTCAACAGGCTCCTAGTAGGTTCTCCCTTATAATAGTCTCCAGTCGTTCGTTTTTGATGGGCGCTTTCGTTTTGGTCGCCGAAAGCATTCGAGTGATGGAATTACAGCTAGATCGAACCGAGGATGTCAGTGTGCCGACGGTTTTTGACATTAATGTTGTTGGACGAAGATATGATTAGGAAGTTTGGTCAGCAAACAGACCCGAAACGAGGTCGTTCTAAGTCCACGACTCACGGCCCGTCCCGGGATGAACTTGAACGCCAGCTGCGGACTCGTCATTCGGGGAATAATCACTCGTCAACGTACGCGCATGACTTCCACAGCGACTCCGAAAGCGTCACTTGAACGCTCCAAGGAGCTTTCTGAATCTCTGTCAGGGATACAGGAACGTGTGCGCCAGGCTTCTCCTTCCTCGAATTCCACCCTCGTTGCAGTGTCCAAGTATAAGCCTGCCTCTGATATCCTCGCGTGCTATGAATGCGGACAGCGTGATTTTGGAGAAAACTATGTGAACGAATTGGAGGAGAAGGCTCAGCAGGTGTGATCGGTCCTTTACCTGCATCATGTTTATCTGATCTCATCGCACGTAGCTCCCGAATGATATCCGATGGCATTTTATAGGAACTTTGCAGTCCAACAAGTCTAAGACACTAGCAAGTGCGTATCATGATTTCGCGTCATGTATCCGTGTTCGACCCTACTTGAACCTCAGCGATACCAAACATTTATGCCATCCAGACCCTGACGTCTATGAGGGCAGCTAGTGCCCTGAACAAGTCACTGCCGTCCGAAAGGAATACGCCACTCAATGTATTGCTACAGGTCAATACTTCTGGAGAAGAGGCGAAATCAGGACTACTTGCCCCGACATCTGCCGAGTCTGTGTCGAGTTCCGAGCTCTTACAACTTGCACAGCACATCATCACGAGCTGTTCAAGGTTGCGCCTCCAGGGACTCATGACCATCGGCTCACTCACGGAGTCGCTTGCCTCAGATGAGCGGCCGAATGAGGACTTCGAGACTCTCAAGCGCACACGAGACCTCCTGGAGGAAACTTTGCGACTGGACCCTACTACGGAGGGTAAATGGGGTGTAGATGGGAAGCTCGTGTTGAGCATGGGCATGTCGAGCGACTTTGAGGCTGCAGTCAAGGCTGGTAGCGACATTGTGAGGGTCGGGACTGGCATATTTGGTACTCGGCCGACCCTTTAAAGGACACCAGAGATAGTGGACGTGACGTGACAACATACGTGACACTAATTTATCTAAGTAACGACGCGACGCGTCTTCGTTGATCCCTCGGGACTTTCAATATCCAAACTCCGACCTACCCATTCAACTCTGCCGCTCACCGTCGCCGCCGACGCCGACGCGCTCAAAGACGTTTATTTGCATCGTGCACGGACCACTTTATATTGATGAATTCATCGCGATGAACGGGACACGAACACACACGGCAGGTGGGCTAGAAGACTTGATGGCTTCAGTTGATCCCAAACCAGGCTCGAAACGCAAACTTGCAGATGATTCGAATCTTCTACTCCCGGCAGCGACCAAGAGGAAGAAGAAAGATGTACGTATGCCTCACGACTCTGCGTATATTTGATGTTGAGCGCGATCCAGGCAAATTCAGGCGCGTCCAAACGCAAGCGTGGGCAGGTTTCCTCAAGCCTTGCCTCAATCACTAATTGTTCACGTCTAGACATCGGGGAAGAGCTGCCAGGGGGTCTGATCATCGTTCGTGCACCTTTGCAGCGCGCCGAATCTGCTCCCAATCATCCCTCGTCACAACCTTTGCCAACGAAGAACTCATATCCGCCTCCCCGACTCCCTCCTTCCCATTCACAACCACTGGCTTCCACTTCCACGAAACCTCCATTAAAGAAATTTAAAGCAGACTCATCTCGTGCTCCTACAAGTGCCAAGCCGCGCGATGTCCTCGCCACAACGCGCGGGGAACCAGAGTTGGACGAAGATATACGTCAAATGGAGTCTGAGACAGATCATCTACGGAGTCGGTCGCGCGCCAAGGAAGCAGCCAATCCATCCTTTCAACTCCCTTCAACTGCCACTACACCTTCCAAGCGACACTCAGATTCCCTGCGTCCAGTCCCCGAGTGCGAAACTCCTCAGATCGAGCGCAATAAGCGCATGCGTGAAGGTCCTCCCGTCCCCCGCACACCACAAACACAGACACCATCACGACGAACTTCCATGAGCATGCGTGGTAAGCGGATAAGTACCAGTTTTGAGAACACCGGGGTTATCTGTGCGTATCTTTTCCACTGCGTTCTGTTTGTCCTGGATCACAGTTTCCTTTTCTAATCCGTCCTAATTGTTGTTCTGCATAGCCCAACCCCATGCATCTGTCAATGATTCGAGTTTTTACAAACATATTGATTGCGATCTCCCGGAACCACAACGTGCACGCCAGCTCCTCGTATGGTCGGCCGCGCGCGCCGCTTCGAGATCGTTAGAAGCATCGTCTTCATCGAATCCTTCGAAACCACCGTCCAAGTCCTCGCATCGTGGCAAGGACCCACCACTTGACGACCGACAGAAACAGATGCTTAAGACTGTACAAGAGGATTTCATCCGAATGCTGGCTGAGAAGAAGATTGATACATCTATATATAGTCATGGAGTGGATGGGAGGAGTGCTAAAGACGGTGTCTTGAAGCCCAATGAGCAGAACGTGAAGAATCGTGCGCGGGAGGTGACGTTCCAACAGCATATAAATCGGTGAGTTACCTGCTCCATACGGTCAGACATCTGCCTGAGCGCATGTCAAATATTGCAGGGCACAAGCCGAGTCAGAGGCTTGGTCACGAGTCGATCAATTTTATCAGCAATACGAGGTCAACTCCAAGGCTGATCTCGAGAAACGACTCCAGGCTCTGAAACCGCCCACATCTTCCAAAGCAAAGGGCAAACAACGGGCCACCTCACAGGAGCCGCAGGACGACTGGTCGCGGCTTGTACCTCGCGAAGATGAACTGCCCAGCGGATTCAAAGATAAGGTAGACCTTGATCTGATCAAACAGGTCATGTCTTCTCTTCCTCAGCCCGGAGCCAAGGATCGAGGACCGTTTGATCAGCAAATAGACGGTCTTCGATTCAAGGCGGATAACCTGCATTCGTACGTCAACTCGGCGGTACAAGCGGCTGACATGGCTGAAGCGGAGCTCGATTATCGCTTCTCCCTTCTCTCCATTGCGTTATCAGCACGATCCCACTCCCTACCGCCACCGCCGAGTTCATTATCTGCACTAACCTCGTACATACCACCCACACAACGAGGACTCAGCCATCCACCTGGGGAAAGCCCTCGAGATTTCCTTCGTGCCCTGTCACGTATAGACAAAGAACGGCCCCCGGGAAAGATCGGGGATGCTGCTCGAAAGGCAGTAAGAGAGGTACAGCGCGCGCAGGTCGTAGGCTCCGGTGGCGTTGGAGAGCGGCGAATAACAGGGTTGGGGCCAGGTGTTGGAGCGACGCCACGCCGCAGAGATCGATAATATGAATGAACATCTTTTACTATGCTGGATACATGATGTATTTGTGACGATACTTTGTGACCATCATCCTATCTTATTCTTTTTATTTTTTTTTGCTTTGTCTCGCATCGCAATGCTATGGATATTTCAAGTTGTGTTGTGCTCCGTCCCATTGCTTTCTATCTGTGTCCAAGCTTCACTGAGTACGTGACCATCTTTCTTACTATGATATACAGCCTACAACGCTGCCTCCCCTACATTCAGTTGTTCTTACAACGAGTCACCGGCGTGGTGGCTGCCAATGACTCCACTAGCACACCACATCATGTTGTGTTGGCTCAGGTTGGTAAGGAGTCACGACGAACAAACACGCCGGTTCAACGAGTTTCCCACTATAGTGATAGTAGCCATTGCACACTTCCAACTGGAGGCATCTTAGTGATACATTACAGGGCGTTCAGACTGGCCCAACTTGAACGTGCTTCGCCAAGAACCCCGGGCCGGTGAGAATTATGTACGTAGTCACAATGTGCACTACCCGTACTATGGTTATGGTCGGCAGGATCATGGCCAACCACACATCAAATGGGATTTTCGGAACTTGTGAGGTACGTTTCGAAGTCACTGTTATACATAGTATACATCAAGAAGGCGGTGTGGAGATCGCGATGAACAATCGATTCTAGGACTCAGAATCATCGGCAGTTTTCGACTCCAATTTCTTGTCGAATTCCTTCCTTACTCCCTCCAATGCCTCCGTCCTCGCCTTCTCACACGCTTCCTTGTAGTCCGCCGTCTCCTTCCAACCTTTCCAAGCAGTCTTCTCTAACATGTCCCACCACGCATTTCCGTAGGGATGTCTCGGCGCGCCAGCATATCCCCATGGCTTGGCTGTGTAAGGTTGCACGTACGGATTTAGAACGACTTCTACCGGCGGATGAACGGGTCCAGTGAAATGGACGATCGCCGGATCCCTCATCGCTCCCAGGTGAAGCTTCTCTCTGTCCATTGCACCACATTCCGCGTACGTCCCGAGTCCCTGTGCATTCCACGTGAGGCTCAGCGCGACCCAGTCGGTCTTGAAATGAACGTTGAACGCGTCTTGGTCGCGAAATTTGGAGTGCGCCATCTCGCGACAACATCTCTCGAGATCTTGGATTCCCGAGCGAGCTCTCGCGAGATCAACCAAGAGCACACCGGCGTTGAAGTATTCTGCCCGGGGGACGCCAGGGTGTCCCATCGGACATCCTACGTCAGGCGCTGCGGCGAGCGAGCGACCACCGAGGTCAGTGTTCCACAGTTCCTTCAAGTCCTTGCGCACCAGAACGTCCGCGTCTAGATAAAGGACGCGCTGGACGGGCAAGCATTTCATCATATCGACCTTGGCCCAGACGGGGCCCATGTCGGATGTGAATGACTTTGAAGGTAACGGAACAAAGAGCAGGGTGACGTCCGTGCGTGTGGGCAGGGATGACTCGATCTTGCTCTTGTCTTCCGTGCGGAGACCACAGTCAACGACGTAGAGCGTGATGCGACCCTGGACATGCTCTACGACGCTGCGCAGAGTCACCGCTGCCGCGACGGCATACGTAGAGTCGACGGTGAGCGCGACGTTCATCCCGTAGTCAAAGGCGAAATTAAACTCTCTAACTCTGGTTGGTTCAAGAAGGAAGCCGATGCGCATGGGGATCGTCTTTTGCAGTACCATCTGGTACTGCTCTGGGTTCGTCGACAAGCGTTCGTATTCTCCTTGGTGGATTGCGAGAAAGGCGTCGATCCCGCGACGTGGGTGGTGCGGGCTGTCGAAGGGCTGCTCAGGCCAATTGTAATCGTCAAAGATGAAGATGCAGCCGGGACGCGCCAAACGCCACGCCAGCTCTGCGTCGAGGAGCGTATCGTCCGAGCGATGGGACCCGTCGATGTAAATCCAGTCAAACCCTGCGTCTTGGACCTTTCTTGTTTCTTCCTGCAGCAGGGTGTATAGGGCAGGGACGCTGAACTGGGGGAGCACGCGAGCGGGGCGACCCGTGAGTTTGATATTATGGGTGAGCTTGCGATGCCGTTCTCGTCCTTCCGGTGTCTCCATGAGGTCAAAATGGTCGACACAGACGAGCTCGCCACTCCTGGCGCAAAGGGTCGTCAGGATGAACACTGCTGAACGGCCCTCCCAGGATCCGATCTCGAGCGCGCGAGGCGCTTGGGAGCGTACGAGGTGGAAGTGACTCTGCCATACGGGCTTGTTGCACGAAAACCAGTCTTGAGTCGAAGTGAATTCATAACGATCGGAGGCCATATCAGGAGCATCCATGTTCGCTGTAGACGATCGTTACACTCTCCAGCACTGTGTTATTTGTATGGAACTACTTTACCTGGTCACCGGGAAGAATCAAATGGGGGTTGCAGAGAATGGGGTACACGGTATATGTGAGATATTAGATAGATCAGCGTTGCCCCAAACAGGCTAGCATTTAACTTAGGTTTCCAAGATGAGTCGTCGATAAAGCTAACCCATGTCAGCGTGATAAGATGAGCGGATAGGGGTGTCAACAATATCTGTTTCGGACTTTATTGTTCCTTCCATCAGAGAGAGTGTACGTTTTTATGTAACGCGGTAGTCTGGTGACCCAGACTGTGTCTATCGACAGCTGTTCGCCTCACAGCCTCCGAATAGACAGTCTGGTCACCAGACTACGGCCCGAGTCCGATGTGGTCTTGTTCATCTGATATGGATTTCGAATTGATTCTATGCTAGTAACCTCAAAACATGACCTTTTTCTGCAGCTGTCGCGCGAGCTCAAGCTCATAGCTGAAGGTGTAATGCAGGTAAAAAAAAGTAAGATGTGTAGTTGAAGAGCTATTCGAAAATCGTGCATTTGGTACGTGTGGCATGTGATCAAAGTGTGAGGTAAACTTCGTGAGTGATACAGTCCACAATTTGCCAAAATGGAAATGAAAAAGATATTTTTCACGAAACTTCTCATCTGATTATCAGGCTTCCTCAGGAGAAGTCTGTTGGGGTTCGTATAAAGGCTGTGTAGAGAAGCCTTTCAGAGGGTACGTTTGTGCTTCGTAGGCTAAGACGTCAATCAAACTAACTTTTATATTTGTGACTTGTGTGTGCGCCCGCCGCCTATCAACTGTGGGCGCAATGTCGGGACAAATGGAGAGAGGGGGGGATAATAATCGATAAAGCTAGGGAAGCAGAAAGCCTAGTAGTTCTTGCAAAGATGACCAGTGTAATATTCGAGAGGCTTTTTATATGTGTCTAGCTGGGGAGCATTGAACGACCGTCATCTTTCGTGCAGTTGGGTATAGGACGTCATTGGCCTGTGATTCGCGAGTACAAGTCCGTCGGAGATGCTTACACCTGAGGGAGGTCCCATTTAGGGGGATCTTCGGTGCCAAAGACTTGCACCAGAGCAAAACGAGGGTTCATCAAATCCGACTTCCTGTGTACGTCGAAACCTTCTTTCGAGGGCGTTGAGTTCCCATCTCTCTGATAACGCGGCGCGTACTATTGCTGAGGAAAGCCCACCCCAGTAGGGGTGGAGTTTTTCAATTATTTATAGCCCGCATCTCTTACCCTTCTGCACTCAGCTCCTTCTTGCCAGTTTTTTTTTTCTGGTTCGAATCGACGTTCATCTATTTTCAAGGTAAGATATTTTTTATGATGTATGGTTCCTCTCAAATCTTACCGTTTCATCAGACACGAGACCCCCAGCGCAATGACCAAGGCAGAGGTAACCTCGCCCCCCATTGACCTCCGTCGCAAGTTTTTGGTGACGGGCGGAAATGGATTCATCGTAAGCCAAGCCATCGTCCAACGAATATGCAAATAAACAGAAATCCTTTCCTCCGCAGGGCTCGCACATAGCGAAAGCCCTCTTCGACAAAGGCGCCCAGTTTGTCCGCATCGCAGACGTGGTGCCATTATCCGCATTCACGGAACCCATCTCCCACGAAACGCTCGTCGGAAACCTCTGCGACGAGCACTTTTGTGACCGCGCAGTCAAGGACGTCGACGTCGTCCTCCACTTCGCAGCCACCATGGGCGGTATGGGGACAATTCACGAAGGAAACGACCTGGCGATCTACCAGACCAACGCGAGCATCACGACCAACGTCTTGGTCGCTTCCGTCCGCGCTGGCGTGCGCATCTTTTTCTACGCGTCCTCGGCATGTGTCTACCCTGCACACAAGCAGGACAGTCTCGATGCCGACGTGTCGTTGAAGGAAGAGGATGTGTGGGAAGGGGGCACGCCTGCACCGCAGGGTCACTACGGGCTCGAGAAGCTCGTCTCTGAGCTCCTCGTACAGCGTAGTGACGGCTCCGCAGGCTCGAACATGCGCGTCCAGATCGCGCGCTTCCACAACGTGTTCGGTCCGCGCGGGGCATGGAACGACGGGCGCGAGAAAGCCCCCGCGGCGCTGCTGCGAAAAGCTCTGGCGATACGTTTGGCGGAGGGGAGAGGTTCGAAGGAGCTCGAGATCTGGGGAGACGGCAAGCAGAGAAGGAGTTTCTTGTACATTGACGACTGCGTGGATGCTGTCCTAGCGCTCCTGCGGTCCGGCCATGACAAGCCTGTCAACGTAGGCTCCGAGCGCGCCGTCTCGATAAACGACCTCGCGGAGGTTGCTGTCAAGTGCACAGGGTTGAAACTGGGCTTGGACGTCATGTTTCGCCCAGATACTACGAACGCGAAGACGCTTGGGGTTCGCGCGAGGAATTCAAACAATCGTCTCGCAGAAAAAGTCCTGTCTGGCTGGAAACCAAGAGTGTCCCTCGAAGACGGGATGGCGGAGACGGGAAAGTGGATTCAGGGCGAGATGGAGAAGATCGTGCGTGGCATGAACGAAGAGCAACGTGTCGCGGCGCTGCAGTCGATGAGCCGCAGCAAGATCGTGGACCTGGCAGACAAGGACATCAAGGTCGCCATCCTTCTCCCTATCACTTCCCGCGGTTCGAACCCTCCCACCGAGTGTCTGTCTCAGCTCAGTCGCTTTGCTGAATCGCTCGCTCGCACCACCTGGCGCGACACGCATCAGCTGGGTGGTCAACGGTTCGTAGTCAAAGTTTACCTAGCGATCGACCACGATGACCCCTTGCTATTGGGACGCGACGACAAAACCAACACGAACATCGCCGAGGCCGTCCTGGTGTCGCAAAACATATGCGATGTGACGATCGAGACCTGTAACCACCCTGCAGGACATGTTTGTGCCATCTGGCGACAGATCACCAAGAAGGCCTGGAAGGATGGAAGCGACTACTTTGTCCTCATGGGAGACGATGTAGTCCTCAAGGACGAAGGTTGGATCAGGGATGCCCATGCAGAGTTTTCCCAGATAGCGCAGCAAAAAGGCGTGTGTCATGGATTTGGATGTGTGGCCTTTACAGACATCAGTTTCCCCGGCATGCCGACCTTCCCCATCGTACACCGCACCCATCTGGACATCTTCAACGGGGACGTTATTCCAGAGATCTTCATTAATCAAGATGGCGACCCTTTCCTCTACCAGCTCTACCGCCGATGGGACTGCTCCAGGATGTTTTCCGCGAGAATCTCGAACGGAATCGGAGGCAGCAATGCAGCGCGGTACCGTCAACAGCACGCCAAAGGGTGGACGTTTGGACCCTTGGACAAAGCGACAGCCACCACTGAAGAGTGGCTGCTGGAGCATTGTCCAGCGGTCTCGCGTAAGCTCACCCTCGACATGGTGATACCTAGTTTTCGGGTTCAACTCCAGTTTTTGGAACCCATGCTGAACCTGAAGCCATCCCCGACATGCACGACGATGTTTGTTATCATTATCGACGATCCAATGTCGCCTGCTCGGTTCGAACTCGAGACAAAGTACGCTTCGCGGGCAGACGTTCGCATTCGCACCAACGACAAGAACCTGGGTGCGGCGGCTTCGCGTAATCGGGGTATGAAGGAGAGTGCTGCCGAGTGGATTATTTTCTTGGACGACGATATCACCCCACAGCCAGATGTCCTCGTCGAAGCGGAGAAAGTCATCCGTGCAAACCCAAACGCGGTCGGCTTCATCGGACATGCCCAATTCCCTCCAGCCAACTCGATCTTTACCACCGCCGTGCATCTCGCAGGCGTAACGTACTTTTGGGACATCGCCAAGAAGATGCCTGGAGAAACCGACATGCCGTGGGGTGTGACAGCTAACCTCATTGCAAGGCGCATCGAAGACGGAGTGGAATTTGACCTTCAATTTCCCAAGACGGGTGGAGGGGAAGACATTGATTTCTGTAGACGGAAGAGGGATCTGTGGTTTCGCGAGAAAAAGGAGGGTTTTCTCCCTGCTCCGGACGTCGTCGTCACCCATCCCTGGTGGAACGGAGGAAAGCGGTCGTACCGCCGCTTCTACATGTGGTCCAAAGGCGACGGGGGGCTTGTCAAAATGTATCCTGACCTGACCTACGTCGACCACGCACCAAGCAGTGGCGAACTATTTTTGACCAGTTGCATCCTGGGATGTATCGCAGTGCCCATTTTCCTGTTGACGGGCATCGCGTTTCCGTGCGTTCTTGCGTTCCATCTGGCTGGTACGACCGTCATCGGCAACATGGTCCACGACATGTATCGCCACCTCTATCGGGATGCCCACCGCGCGAGCGCCATCGACTCGACGCTCGGCGGTGTCAAGTGGGTCGTGGCCGTCGTAGAAAGCTCGTTTATCAGGATGGCGAGCGAATGTGGACGCACGGTTGGCATGGTGGAGCGTGGGGAGATGGAATGCCTTGGCCGTCGATTCGACTGGTTTACGCTGAGAATGGGGGATGGTCCGAGGAAGGAAGAGAGGAAGAACGCTAGAGAGAGGTTAGCGCTGATCATCATTGGATTGCTTTATTTGAGTATGTAATGTATCGCTTTTTCAAACACGGTCATGTTCTGTGCCCACCACGTCTTCAGATGCTTCAAATGTATAGAACGTGCAGGTGACCGGTTCACTGGCGCAGCAGGACCTTACTTTGTCGGACTCGCCGTCATCCTTATATCTCTCGGAACTCTCAGCTTTTGTGAGCAACGCAATTCCATGTCTTTGTGCGCGCCACTCAGTCGTCTCAGTCACCGTCGTACAGCCCAGCTTGCCACAGCCTTGGTTGTCGACCCCGCCTTGCCTGCTCATTGCACTTAACCTCTACACACATTATTACTACGTTTGCACCACTCCTCCAGGCTTCGTCAACGATCCCCTACGGCATCCTGGAACTGGCATTCTCTGGGCCTCTCACAAGCGCTCATCAAGTTCTGGCGTACGCTGGTCGTCTTCAGAGCCAGAAGTCGTGAGAGGTGGCTCGTCGCGGTGCAATCGATGCGGGGTGATGCGTCCAGAAGTGAGTTGCACTTTAAATCTTGTGTTTTGGTCTGGCTCATGTACGCCGTACCGAGAGGGCACATCACTGCCGCATATGTAACAAATGTGTCTTAAAATACGACCACCACTGCCCTGTTAGTGCATGATTTCTTTTTTCGTTGTGATGCGACAATAACATTTTACTTGTTCAGTGTGAGTATCCCCTTTGGTCGGTCAGGCATTTAGAGTTCAACGAGCCTAGGGATAAACCAATGCGTGGGTCTTCACAACGAACGACATTTCGTTCTTTTCATGTATGTCCATATTTAACCATTTCTATGACCTTGAGAGCTGAGTTGTTTCCAGGTCATATCTCGTCTTTGGAAGTTTTTTCTTCTCCGTCCTTGGATATCCTCAAGCTGTTGATGCAGTCGGACTGAGCTATATGGTACGTGACTTTTCCTAGTCTCTGGCTGTTGACGCTTACTTACGAATGGTCAGCCATGGATTCATACCATGCCTCAGCTCTGTTTCATAGTTTCCTACCTGCTTTCTGTTGTCATGTGCCTCGCAGTCCTGGTCATGCTACTTTGGCACCTATGGGGAGTCGCGCACGGCGAAACTTCGGTTGAAGCGCAAGACCACGCGGTATATCGGAAGATTGCGAAAGACAGGGGAGAGGTATGTGAATGTCTATTGCAATGATGAAATTGTACCTGATCGGTGTCAAGACGTTCATTAATTCGTATGATCTGGGGTACGCCGATCACTTGGGGTAGGGTTTACTGGTCTTTACTAACGGGTCACAGAATGCGCAAGAACCTGGCCCTTTTTTTCAATATTGGGCCGAATGGATAGTATGTTGCTCCACAGACCTATTTTAGTATCGTGGCCTGACTGATGTCCCTATAGCCCATTATACACGCTATTCCTGCCATTTAGAATAATGCCGTATACGGATGGGCATGGGTGGGCAAGACGCCAAGGTCTTGAACGACACCTCGGTGTGCGGGAAGGGGAGGAACTGACAGACGACCAGGACGAAGAGACATAGGTGGGTAAATTCTTTCCGCTGAGTCATTTTCGAGGATGAGGAATGCCGGGGCCATATGACGCTTCGGAAATACTTCCAGGAAGCAGTTTGAGTAAAGTGCCGGTTTTTATGACGCGTTCGACGCGAGTTTGTTCTCTGATTTAGCACTGTTTCGTGATCGACGGAATCATTTACTGATTTGATTTCATACCCACAGACTCGAATGTGCTTGAGCGCTCACATGTTGGTTATCACTGACTGCCCATCCAAGTCCGGTAGCAGGTAGTTTGAATGACAATGAGGGGGGATTAGAGTCTAATTATGGACGCGAGACGGGTGTGAAACGACTCCGGGTCCGTCTCGGCTGTGACGTCAGCGCTAGAAAGTTAGTGAACAGTGAACGTCGGGCCGCGCACGCCTGTGAACCTGTGAACGTCGCATCACTGCGACAGCATGAGCGTCTCCATGGTCGGCTCGGATCATGTGGTCCGTCGGATCCGAGCCGAGCGAGGATGTCGGAAGTTCACAACTTCGTAGAGGACGTTCGGCTCGAGCAAGTTTTGATTTGTACGTAGTTCGTCCTTGGTGGCTTCGCCTATGGAATTAAACCCCACCGCTTCGGTGAGGTGAGGGTGGGAACTGAGAAATAATTGCGCGCTCTCTCTCCTTGACGCGACTGTAGAGACGGCTCGTACTAGAAGCTCAGCGGCGTCTTATTTAGTTTCCACGATTATTTCTGACACCCCTTGGTCCTGGTTCCATTCCAATAAATAGTACATTTAGCATCCGCTCTCTCCAACTTTGTTCCTTTCACCGACATGGCACCCGCTCTCAGTCACCCGCCCGGCCTCAGTTTCGTCGAGGACGCTGAACATCGGTCCGGCCATGTCGACGCTGCGACCTACTACGGCGGTACAGAGTCCTTCTCTCGCTCTCGGACCTACAGTCAGGTACGCTCAGCCTCTGTATGACCTCCCCATTTCTGACCTCTCGGTTTGTGTTCACAGTCCCAAGTTCATGGCTACAACCCGAAGCGAGCGCCCACTTTTGAGGAAGACACCCACACCCGCGCCCGTCGAATGTCGCATGACGAGAAGAGCGTCACTGGTCCACGCCGTTTTCTCATCGACGTCGAGGAAACCATCCGCGTCGTCCTCGAGCAAGAGGACACCGACGGTGACTTCCAGATCAGCATCACCGATGCCGGTCCCAAGCTGATGGCGCTCGGGACCGCCACCAGCAATGGCTTCAAGACGTTTGACATCCGTGTACGTCTCTTTATCGCAACGTGTTCGATGTACTGATATGTGCGTTTCAGGGAACCTACATGCTCTCCAACTTGCTGCAAGAACTTGCATTGGCGCGTGACCACGGTCGAAAGCGTATCGTCCTCGACGAATCCCGCTTGACAGAAAACCCAGTCGACCGTCTGTCGCGCATGATCAAGAACTCGTTCTGGCATTCGCTCACTCGTCGTATCGACGGTGAGGGTCTCGAGATCATCACCGCCGATCCAAAGAACCGGACAGGTCGTGTGCAACCACGTATCTACGTCCCGCATGGCGAACCGGCGATGGCAGAGTACTACCGAAAGGTGGCACGCGAGAAGCCTCACATGAACCTCGATGTCGTGGTTCTTCCTCCGCACCCCGATGACCCTCTTTTCGTCAAGAGTCTCAACTCCAAACCCGGCTTGCTCGCTTTAGCCATGAATGAAGTCGATGACGGCAAGGGTGGTCGCACCCTCAAAGGGATTCCGTTTATCGTGCCCGGTGCTCGCTTCAACGAGGTCCGTCTTCTTATGTCACTTTTGTGTCATTTTTGTCTGATTTTCTTTGGTATCTCAGCTTTACAACTGGGATTCCTACTTCATCACACTCGGTCTCCTTGTCGACGGCCAGGTCACCATGGCCAAGGGCATGGTAGACCACTTCATCTTTGAGATCAAGCATTACGGCAAGATTTTGAACGGATCTCGGAGTTACTACCTATGCCGGTCACAGCCACCTTTCTTGACCGACATGGCGCTACAAATTTATAACCAGCTGGACCGGTCGGACATGAAGTCCAACCGGGAGTGGCTCAAACGTGCCATACAGGCGGCGATCAAAGAGTACCATACCATCTGGATTGCTGAACCTCGGATCGACCCCAAGACAGGTCTCTCACGTTATCGCCCTGACGGCCTCGGGATCCCGCCTGAGACCGAGGCCACCCACTTTACTCATATCCTCGAGCCCTACGCCGCAAAGCACGGCATCTCAGTCCTGGAGTTCAGTGAAAAGTACACTGATGGCATTCTCAAGGAACCTGCGCTGGATGAGTATTTCCTTCACGACCGCTCGGTTCGGGAGTCTGGACATGATACGACTTATCGGTTCGAGAAGCGTTGCGCCAACCTTGGCACCATCGATCTCCAAGCGCTCCTGTACAAGTACGAGGTCGACATTGGGACTGCGATTCGGGAAGTATTCGATGACGAGTTGGATCTCGAGGAGGACTTCCCTTTGGCACCCTTCCCTCCTTCGGTTGAAGCGTACGCCAACCCTTACCGCGAGAGCTCAAAGTCTAGGACCCAGACTAGCGAGGAGTGGTTCGAGAGGGCGGACTACAGAAGAGATATGATCGACAAGTATCTATGGAATGACAGGAAAAACCTCTATTTCGACTATGACACTGTTCAGGAGAAACAGAGCTTGTATGAAAGTGTCACCGCATTTTGGGCACTCTGGGCAGGTTGCGCGAGCGAGGAGCAGTGTTGGCAGCTTGTGTAAATTTTCAAAGTTGGTTGGTGCTTCTTGGTACTGAACATGATACAGTTCGCAATCGCTGAAGAAGTTTGAAGCTCTCGGTGGACTCGTTTCTGGTACGGAGGAGTCTCGTGGTCAGATTTCCTTGGACAGGCCAAATCGGCAATGGGATTATCCGTGCGTAGATGAAATCATCTTGGATTGTACCACGCTGATCATTTGTTTGATCCCTCAGATATGCGTGGTTTGTCATTTTAGACGACGCTCTTGTCACTGAATACTGACGCAATTGATTTCAGGCCGCCTCATCAGATCATGACCTGGGTTGGTCTTGAGCGGTATGGTTACCTCGAGGAAGCACAGCGCCTTTCGTATCGATTCCTCTACATGTGCGTCATTCCCTTTTCAACAGGTGGATTGACCTGATATTTCGAACCAGGATGACCACAGCCTTTGTTGACTTCAATGGTGTTGTGCCGGAGAAGGTGCGTTCTCTGATTGTAGCGCCTAGGCTTGGATTTTAACTGTCTTCTGCACAGTTTGACGCCGTCAAGCTATCCCATCTGGTGGATGCCGAGTACGGCAATCAGGGTATAGACTTCAAGCTGGTCCCTCGTGAGGGTTTCGGATGGATGAATTGTGAGTCAACACGTGTTTGTCTTGCATTTCGTGCGCTCACATTATATGCGCAGCTGCCTACCAAGTGGGGCTGTCTTTCCTGTCGATGCACATGCGCCGCGCTGTTGCGGCATGCACAAGCCCCGAGGTATTCTTTGGCAGAGCCGCGAGTGCTGACGTTGCTGCTGTCCAAGCCACTGCCGCTGTTGCTGACCCTCTCAACCTTGCCATGGAGAGTCTCGACCTCGATGCATCATAGATGTTGGGTATCGCTTCCTATATGTAAAACGCCCAACCACGATAGAAGGCAGTTGGTGATTCAGAAATGTTAGTTGCTCATTTTAATGAGACCTGTAGATCTGGTTTCTTTGAAAGGGATCCTTTAGATTTGCATCATCTTTCATCTGTACCGCATACTTTTCAATAATCAAATGCATTTGGACTTTTGATGACTCAGCTGGCCAACTACTGCGCCTTTACTCGGTTGCCTGCTGGCATGTGCGGTGTGCGATGGTCACGACGACGTTGACGGCTTTCTTCTCTCTTTTCAGTTTCTTCACCGGACGATATCCATCGGACCATTTCAGGAATCAACCCACTCACCTGCAATTCGAGCTACGACACCAGCATGCCGTGTCGCACGACGCACGCATCGTCTTCTCCGACGTCCCGCAAGCTTGGCGGGCGCGTGCGCTCGCAGAAGGAAACGACACGACATACACGATAAACACGAGAAGAATATCCACCTTCCGACCGCCGTCGTTCGAGGCTCACGAGGCCGCACGCATACGTTCCATCCGGCATGCCCAGAGCACCGACCTTCCATGGTGGGAGACCGAGATCGTCGGGCCGGACGTCGAGAAGCGGGAGACGCTCCTCGAGCTCGCCAAGATGGCCAATGATGCGTATGTTGCTACGGACGACGTTGCGTGGTACGAGTTGGGTGAGGACTGGAACCCTGTACGTCGCCCCTTTTTTTTTTTTTTTCCACCCGCCGAGTTGTGGGCATGTGGACAACTTGGGGGCTGACTGCATTGCCATCCCGGTTATCATTCTTGTACAGCAATACCCCTTTGGTTGGACACCCAACTCGGACAGCCTCCGCGGCTACGTCTTCGCGACGCCAGATAACTCGACGGTCGTGCTGTCGATCAAAGGCACGTCTGCGTCGATGTTCGGGAGCACCGGGCCGACGGGCAAGAAGGACAAGCTGAACGACAATTTGTTGTTTAGCTGCTGTTGCGCCAGGATCGACTGGACGTGGACGATGGTGTGTGGGTGTCATCGGGGAGGATGGAAGTGTGACCAGACTTGTTTGACGCGGGCGTTGATGAACGAGAGCTTGTTTTATCCTGCTGGTACCGTGAGTGGCATTTCGTTTTAGGTTGGGCTTGGGCCGAACGATGTCCATTGTCTTATCTTTGTACAGAATCTATACAATAATTTAACGTATATGTATCCTACGGCCAACATATGGCTCGTCGGACATTCGCTAGGTCGGTGAGGTTGTCTTGCGTGGGTGGTCCGGCGGACGCTGAACGATTGCCAGGTGGTGCGCTCGCTTCGTTGTTGGGCGTGACGTTTGGAGTTCCGGCGGTGGCGTTTGAGTCGCCAGGGGAGAAGCTTGCATCTCAGAGGCTACATTTGCCTTCGCCTGTAAGTGGTCTTCCGACTATGGCGCTCACTACTGACGAACGCTTCCAGCCGTCGACGCACCACGTCACCCACGTGTACCATACGGCGGACCCTGTCGCGATGGGGACGTGCAATGGGATCCTTTCTACGTGTTCGCTGGGAGGATACGCGATGGAGACCAAGTAAGCTTCGTTTTCACTTCCGTCGTTGTCGACTGAAATCGTAATTTATCTTGTTTTTGCGCTAACCCCCCCAGGTGTCACCTCGGCGCATCGATCGTGTACGACACGGTGTCCAATCTATCGTGGGCGGTTGACATCCGGACGCACGGCATCGTGCATGTGATCGAGAACATTCTCAGAGAACCGTGGAGCCCGAGCGTGGACGTCGGACGAGAGGTCCCGGTGGCGACGCGCGAAAAGGAGTGTGTGGTACGTTTGTTTCCTTTTCGTCTGTACTTTTTCGTGACACGTTTTGGGGTTGTAGGAGTGCTTCAGTTGGGAGTTTGGAGAATATCCGATAGAAAAACATCGATAGGATGGAGAGCTAATTGTAGAGTACTATGTATAATTTAAGCAAGTCTCATTGTCAGCCAGATCCGAGTCTGTCGACGCCACTTGGCGCGGCTCTACATACTACTACGTCCGGGTACGATGATCGTGACCATCGCTGTCGCGCCACCGAACGCATTTTCGCCCAAGCTTCCGCCGCCCATCGCCCAACTGGGGCACGATGAGCTCTTCTTGATCGAACTGCAAGGCACGCTCGACGTTCAGGGCGCCGAATCGAGGGCTAAAGACGGACAGTTGATCGGGACGTTGAACGTGGCCGACATGGTTGGTACATAGTCCAAGATTTTTTTTCTTTTTCTTTTGACGATGTCGACTCTCCCATCTCAGAATAAACCAACGCTCGTGATCGGACATCATCTACTTGAGGGCCAGGTGATCAAACTTGCGAAACCCCTCGGGGTGCTGCACAAGCACGTTTCGCCCACATCAGATGATGATGATAATGATTCGGAACGGCAAGGAGGCGAGAAGGAGACGGGAAAGGAAATGGGTATGGGTAAGGAAGACTTGAAGCAAGGAGTCCGGTGGGACGTGACTGCGGTGGTGAAGAAAAAGATCGTGTTCGCGAAGCGACCCATGCCCATAACCAAACCTGCGAGTTCTCGCAAGTAGACGCGAACGTAAGTACACGGTACAGGCTGCTGCATGCGGGTTTCACCAACGCCCGCGAAGCGCGTGGTCTTTTTTTTTTTTCTTCCTGGAGTATTATCGGATGCGAGAGTCAAGTGGGCCGATTCAATATATGATTCAGATCAAGGCGATAGAGCGCTGCGTTGGGAACACGCTGCAGGCACTGCACTCGGCGAGTCTTCCGCACCCCCTTGACCCAAGCGATTTTTTTTGCCTGCCGGTGTCGGCGTGGGCGGTCGGCGGGCGAGCGTCTGTCAGTGTACCGTACCTTGCAAGCCAGACTACGAACGACCACTTGACGCTCCCCCTTCCTCGGTCGTCGACAGTGCTTTCGGACGTGCCAACTTAGTCGTGTCCAGTTTCAAGTTATGTATTTCATTTCATTTAGGCTGGCAGTGCCGCGAAGGTCCGCGTGAAAGTCGAGACCCAACTCGTGTCATCCACAACGTTTTAGCAACGTTGCAATCAGTGACGGCGTGATATCTCTCTCTTGTTATATTTTTTCCTCTTCTCTTCACGGTGGCATGCCGTACTAGTCAATCTGACACCCTTGCTCGGGTCGAACCCGCTCTTGCTCGTTAATAAAACCGAGGGCCGTGCCACGGTGCTGTCCAGAAACGCGCCTCCAAGGCCCTCCTCCTCCTCCCTCGAGCTGTCAGACCCTTCTTTTTCCCTCCCTCCCACACCATGTTCCCAGTCGTCCGAGAGACGAGCGCACCACTCTACGCAGCCAAGCTAGATTTGTATGGTGAAGTCAAGGACATCCCTCCGGTAAGCGACATATCGATGATCGGCATCGTTAACTCAACCCCGGCTCTAGTCTTCGATCATCCGCTTGCTGGGCACCAACCGTGCACCTCCAGATGACCAACGTGATGAAGTCCGTATCTTGCTCGCCGAACCCAAGGCCGAGCTGCAGGCGGTGGAGGAGGATATCACACGACTCCAGGCCCGTCTGGTCGATATACAGCGCCGGAAGCGCGAGCTGACGTCTTACGTCGATGACCTCGGTGCGCTCCTCTCCCCGATCAAGCAGATGCCCCCAGAAATCATGGCCCGCGTGTTCGACTTTTGTGGCGACGTCTACGTTCACGGGCCCCACGCAGAGCCGAGTCGGCGTGCACCGCTCCTTCTGGGGAGCGTGTGTCGCAGCTGGCGCGCCCTATCGCTAGCCATGCCACGCCTCTGGACAGCGCTCTACCTCGACCTCCCGACCTTTGGCACGCTCGACAAGCAAGAAGATATCCTCCTCGCGTGGATCCAGCGTTCGCGCCCGTTCCCCATCTCGCTCTGGCTCTGGAACGACTTTCTGACGGACGACGTCCCCGCCCAGTTTCTCCGCCGGCTGAGCGAGATCGTCGCAGACCACGCTGATCGATGGTGTGCCATCTTTCTGCACTTCCCTGCAAGCACGCGGGATTGGGACTGCTTCGACGCCCTCGTGCGCTGCGAGATGCCCGCGCTCGAGGAACTCGAGATCTCCCCGCAGTGCACACCCTGGGCCCCGTTCCGGCCCGAGTTCTTACCGCGACTCCGGGAGTTGCAGATACCCGCCGGGGCAATGCCGGACAGCCACAGGACGCTTCCGTGGACACAATTAACGCACCTCACCCTTCGTGGCGGATATCGCCCAGCCGAGATGGAAGAACTGCTTGGGATCCTCAACTGCGCACCGCTCCTCGCCCATCTCCACGCCGAGATATCACAGTACAAGTGCGAGGCCAAGTGGGCCGACGGCGGTGCGGACTGGCAACTTGAAGGGCAAGCGGGCCGCACACGCATCGCGATGCCCTGCCTCTCCACGCTCGTGCTCGTCACGATCGGCAGCGGCGCCGAGTGCATCGACTATCTGCTCGACGCCCTCGTCGCGCCCGTGCTGCGCGATTTCCAGCTGCTCACGCGCGTGTGGGACACGAGCGCGATGACGACGCCTTGGTGCCACGACAGCTTCTTGGGGCTCCTCGCGCGCTCGCGGTGCTCGCTCAACCATCTCACGCTCACCGCCGTGGACTTGTCGACGGTGCAGCTGAGGCAGGTGTTGGAGCGCTGTCCGTCGCTCGTGTTGCTCAAGCTTAACGGGGCGGACGTGCCCCGCCTCATCGCACCCCTGCTCGAGGAGATGACCAACGACGTCCCGCTGGAATGGTATGGACATAGACATGGAGCTGGACATGGAGCTAGTCGGTTACCCCTCGTGCCCTGGCTCAAGGCCGTGTCGTTCAGCTGCGAATCGATGGAGGCATTGGACAACAAGATCGACGAAACAGGGCTCACATTTGAGCAGGCGTTTGCGCGGTTCGTGTCGTCCCGGACATGGAGACGGGAGCCAAACAGCAAGGTTCTTAAGCTGAAGTGGATTCACTGGACGGTTTGGTGGACCTGGAGCAGGTATGAGGCTCCGATCCAGCCACACCCTCATCTTGACCTGGAGGAGCGACTTTCGAGGCTGAGTGCAGATGATGTGGACGTTGGTGTGTCCGCTGCGACATACAACAAGTACAAGCGTGTCTCTTAAGAGACCTTTCGATATTACCTACTTGCTGGTTTTAGTGGGCAGTTCCATATGTTTTTCTTTACCTTAGGGGCGCCGAGGATCTAACATATATATTCGTACAAAATACTAATGCATCACACATCGTAACGTACAAACTAAGCCCATCCTGGGCAGTACATTTTACATGATGCCAAGGCAAGAATAATTTATGTAATGGACATGCGAAACGCAGAGCGAACCCGGTCAAGGAATGAAATCAAGGAATGAAATGAGCAGGCTGCGCACTGGGATATCTCGGCATGGAAATAAGCATGCGCGTGGAACTAAATGTGGATAAACGTTATGGCGCCACAACGCCGCAACGGGCTTATCGTTATGTCACCGCAGCACGGAAGGCGCGATAACGAATGAACAGCTTTTCGTGAATATGCAAACGTTCCAAAATTAAACAGACCAAGGTCGGATGAAAAGGGTCGAATGGAATAAGTTAATTGAAACCGTCGAAGTGGCCCTTGAGGATTCTCTCTGCCATGGGGGAAGGTGCACGGCGAGGACGTGTTTGCTCCGTGACGGTTGCCGAGCGTCTGGTTTTGCGGTTAGGTAAGGTGTTCGTCGTGGTGGGCGAGCTCGGCACGGCAGAATTCGGAGGGGTCAAGGGGACGTAGGATTGGGGTATATCAACCAGAGGAGGCTGTGAAACATCAGACAAGTCTGAAGAGAACATGACGACTCAGAGACTCACCTTTCCGAGCTGATTTCCTAGGGAGAGCCGTCGGAGAAGATTGACACCCCTTTCGTGCTGAGGCTCAGGCATGGACGTTTGAGGTTGGAAGCGACTGGCGATGCTATCACGACGTGTGACACGGCGCTGCGGATAGTCATCGGGTGTGTCGTCTGTATACAAGAGTTTGATGAGTTTGATGAGACGACTACACGCATATACACACCTTCCAGGACGGGGGGAGGGGGGAAACCACGGAAGGGGAATGTCGCAGCGGCCTTGGAAGGAGACTGTGACAGGAAATACAACGTTGGGGAAGGGGGCGACTTGGGGATGAGCGGGACCGAGAAATTCTTTGGGGTAGGAAGGGGAGGGGAGGAAGCGGGAGAGTTTGAGAAGTCGGAGGAAAAGGAAGTAGAGCGGTGACGGAGATGTTGGGTAGAAATTGGAATAGGTTTTGAGTGATGGACGCCGTCTTGGACGGACTGTGTGTTCTGATTCATGGCAGGCAGGGAATGTTCAGGGGGAAGAGACAGAGAGAGAGTTGAAAGGGAAATGCATCTCATCATCTTCCGCATAAGATCCTTTATAAAACCCCGACATGGCAATTCCCGTTTCGCTAGCACGTGTCATGTCAATTTCAAAATTACACCCACAAAAATACTGTCAATTCCCCGCATTGCTCGTCCCCACACAACCCCAGTGGCGGTGCGATATCTTCGCGGACATGACTCGGTCTGTATCATTACTCGTCCGGACCATTGTAAGCTGCTTGAATGTAATACAAAGTGCATACACCTGGGAGTTGGGAGTTGGGCGTAAAGACCCGTAATGGAGTTTACCACGTTCAGAATAGCTTATCTGTGCTTTCCCAGATCCGCGATCCCTGATGAGGCACGCCGCAATGGCTGAGAAAACACCGACGTGACAAAAGGCCTCGGCAGTAATATTGCGATCCTGTCCCTAATTCACCACCACTCAGAAACTCCCCATCTTGTTGACGGTTTACTAGGACATCTTGGGCCATTTGTCGTGATCGGCTTGATAGGAAAGCTCTTCATGATATCATCTTATCGACTCTTCACCTCTTTTGAATATACGTCCGCCATTCCTCCGCATCGTGTATTACCACGCGAAAATGCTGACAATAACGTGTCATCACACTCACTCCAAAGTTTGTCGCGTGAGTCTTGCGTCACTGAGTCAGTTACTGGAGCGTGATCTGAGCTGGCGCAAGCCACTTGCCATATGGAAACCTCCGCTCTGATCAAGATTTGAAATTACCACACCATACGACATATCGTTTAGGGGGACCTCAACTGCTACGCCAGGTTTGAGATTTACTACATACGTCCAGTGTTACAAAGCTGTCTCACTCTTACCGCTGGCCTAGACCTGAGCCATTTGAAGTACTGATAGGAGTTCGGAACCGGACCCACAGATTCTCTGCCTTCCTCTGTCCCCGTGCCCAGAACGCGCACTCAGTCACTGGCATCGTTCTCCAACACCATCGTACCTTTACAAGTTTGGACCCTGGCGTGCCAATCCAATGTCGTTGGACGAATTCTGACAATGACATTTAATTTTGCCCAATACGACTCGGACTCCATGTCCAGAAGGATTCGAAATCAAATCGTTCCCTGTTTTTTGTTTCATGCCATCATTCCCTGGGCCAGTTGCAGAATGACACCACACTAGATTAACGGAGAGGTCGAACCTTGGCGAGCGTCGCACATCCGTGTGGTGGTACAGCGAAAACGGCCCGGATAAGAGGTCAGGTCACGGAACCTACCGTACATAACTTCACACACTTCGTTTGCTACCACCACCATAATTTACCGATCGACTTGCAATGTCTCAATTCCCCACATTCGACTCAGCACACGGCAATCGCCACGTGCGTTCGTTACTCAGCGTCGTTCTTGTCATTGACAAGCATCTATCAATCAAACCAGAGGTCGGAATAAAACTTCCCGTGACGGGCCAATTAATCCTCGGCGGCTCCGAGCGAGCGCGACCCCCGCGGCTTTTGTTATAGGCCTAGATGAGCCTCAAGCGATACGTGAGATCTGGGGCGCAACCAGTTTTACAAGTCATTGCCTCCGTCGTAACCACGCAAATGAAGTCGGCCAAGTCACACACTCGCTGCGCCCGTTTTCACAAACATTTCGAGGGATGCCTGTTCGTGAGAACTATCGCTCTGGTCCGCAAGTGAAACTACACTCTCCGCAGGCCGTAGAGCGGACGATTTGTCTGGCCCCCTTGTCGGCCACCGTGGATTGCGAGATCTGGTGGGCCGCGTTCCCACCAAGGAAATCTATAAGAAATGGTCTTTTGGTACGTGGTCTAGAAGTCAGTAGATAAAGCCAGTGACATTTCATTGTCACGTGTTGTTCACGATAAGTGTTTCATGCGGCTTACCTTGGCCGATCTCACTTGAGGTTTCTCTGCAAGGTGGAGCGGCCTCCCTTCCTTCGCCAATGGCAAGCCCCCCCAAACTCTTTGCATCTTGCGAATAGAATCTCAAGCGCTCAGAAGATGCCGCATCGCAGGTCACATTACCATGTCCTTTGGCCCATCGACCCTAGATTGGCATCGATACGCGACGTCGTTCAGATTCCCTGACATGCATTCAAAATTGTATGCCGGAGCGAGGTTGCAAAACCACGGTAGTGTTTCTCTTTGTCCACTGAAACAATCTGTGTGCACAGATTAACGGCCAACAGGTAATAACGGTGAGTGCCGTCTACACGTGGTAATCTCCAAGTATGCTGTGGGTGGTCATGGGAACGAGCTACGCAGGACGCATTTGCTGTGGAGCAGGAGAAACACGAAGGAAGTCCAGACTCCAGACAAAACCCCCGGGAGCTCGAGGCCTTTAATTGCCGCCTCAATGAAAGGGATCCTTATCTCTTCAACGAGTTAGTTTATCCAAGGCAGCTCTGACGTCAGTCCAGATATGTGTCACACGACCTCGTCGGGCGGTCGAAGCAGATTCTGGAAGATAGGGGTATGAATCTGCCGTCCGACGTCGGAGTGATGACTCGATGGAGGTAGGTGATTACGCCCGTCATGGTTTCACGTGAAACGTGATCTTTGCGCCGCCGCATTCGAGTCATAGTCGATGGAAAAGTGACTTGCATAAACCACCAACTGTCAACTAAATCGTGCCATCTGCGCATGATGATACGATCCGAGCATGCTGCACATGGTCGTGGAAGAGACATCAAGAGGCGCACACGGACGCATGAAGGTTGTGCAGAAGAAGAAACGTGAAGGGTTGAGATCCTCGATGCCTTGCCGACGACGGCGAAGTGGAGCATCATATCTCCTCGATGAATTCGTACGTGAATGCTTCGAAAAGGTTATCCAGGGAAGCATTTCGACGCCGGACGACCCATGTTTCATTCACCAAGGAGAGGGCGTAATTGAATAAGTAATCTCCGTCATCCAATCATCCCTTGACTTACAACCCTGTCAACCTCTGATACTTCCGTTCAGACTTGACAACCGTGCTGGTGAAACAGTTCGAGAAACCTCTGAACGGCTCCGACGTGTGATAAATCTGAGATGATACGCACAAACACCTTGCCGATCAATCTCACGAATGCACGAACCGTGTTTCACCTGGGAGAAGGCGTAATGGACTTTCGTCATTCAACCATCCCTTCAATGAATCACAACCCTGTTCCCTATTTCCCTGATGCGGGCTTCTCTCAAAGCCTTGACAACCGCAGTGAAACAAAATCTATGTATGTACTTTGACCACTCGACGACGACGTCATAAATCACCGATCCCTTGGGAGTACAGGGATAAAACGTCGAATTCACGTCGAAGGAATCGGAATCGACCGAGAATGACGGCGTCGCAGCGCCGATCGCTGGACTGGAAACCGAGAACCCCACGCTCGAGGGGGGTACATACGTGCGTATTTTTTATTATATTTCCCCAGACCAGTTTCAAATGTCCCCGTCACACGTCGTGCGTGAACTGACTGCGCATACTTGTAACACAAATTTGACGCGACGTTTTTTTCAGATCTGAGTCCGAATCCGAGTCGGGTGCAAGGCAGGTCAGCGCACGTGTTCGAGGATATTTTCCCCTTTGTCTATCCAAATTGGTTCGCGTTCCTCGACGCCCCCTTGCACGAATTTAGATCGTGGCATGCTCGTGTTCGGTACGAGGCATAGTCGGATCGGGTTGATCCACTGATCCCACTTTGCCCCGAGTCGTCCACATGCATGGGTACATCGGTCATGACCGAGATGTCGATCAATTGGACCGGCGGGGAGGACAGCTTGCGCCACTCGCACGACTGCCGAACGCGGAGCGGGTCACCAGCGGAAATGAGCTCGCTCCGCACAACCACTTGTTGGCACACCGCTCGACAACACCCAATCACCGCTCTCGAATTCGAGTTAAAAAGGTAATTAGGGTTATTATTTTCAACTTACCCAAAGAGCGAAATCCTGTAGGGTGGTGGTGGTTTCGTCGATCTGAAGCCCAAGCGGACGGGAAAGGCGTCCCCTTGCACCTCCAGCTCGCCCAGCGGGTTCTCTTCTCCGTTTCCGTGATGGGAGCGATATCGACTAGAGGCAGGCGAGTGACGGACGCAAACTTTGATAACGCCTGCCGTACTAATCAGCAGCGAGCGAGAAACATGGATGTAAGTACACACATATAAGGACACAATGCATGACGTCACTAGGGTCCTGTACCTGCAATCTTCCATGAGTACTGATTTGTACGTACAGGATCCAAGTCTTAGCCTGCTTCGTGTACTCTTAGTACAGCATCAATCTCAGGGAACCAGCCGGCGGCCGAGAAAGGGAGACGCAGTAAGACGAACCGCTGCTGCCAGTCATCGAGTACCTTTACGAATCGAGTCTTGGTCGCCCTTCGGGTCTGTCCTCTGTCATTCGCCATTCCTGTGCCACAATCAATCACAGGGAACGCGCGGGCGACCGAAATGTGACATGTCGTCGCCGTCAGTCATCAAGTCCCGGTTTACGAACCATCCTTTCGTTATTTCAGGTCCATCCTCGGAGCGTAATTCGGAAAGGAGAGATGGTGTAAAGATGAAGTTGGTTCATCTTTACACCATCTCTCCTTTCCGAATCGTCAACATATCGCTGTTCGGTTCAAGTGAATCGGGTCCATCCCCGTTAATACGCCGTAGCCTCGTTCGTCATTCGTATCCCACCATCGATTGCACCCTGAGGAACTTGGCGGTTGTTAGATGAAAGGTGAGAGATGCTGTAAAGACGGACCGCAACCTGTCAGTCTCCGAGTCCCTTTCACAATGGATCGCATTTTCGTCAGTTCCGGTCCATCCTCGGAGCTCCTGTGCCTCAGCGAGGAACGCGCCAGTGGGTGCAAGGAGGAGATCATGCTGTCTGTCAGTCTTTGTCAAGTACCTTTATGGATCGTCACCTTCAAGTCGCTTCTTTCCGTTGCTGCGGGTCCATTCTTCGTCGGAGCGTCTGTTGGCATGGAGCGCGCGCCCGTAGCCAAAAGAAGAGCATGTTGTAACCATCATGAATTGAATCGGAGTCTGCAGAACTGCCAGAACCATCTTTCTCTTTGTCTTGTTCGGTTCGACGAAGAAAAGAAAAAAGAAAAAAGAGAGAAGAAAAGGGGGGGTCACGAATTCAACCAACTTACGAGAAGTCAACGTTCTCGACGGCCGTCTCCGAGTCCATTGTCAATCCGTAAATAGGATGATCAGAGCCCCAGGAACGACACCACGTACCCGGGGTCCGTCTCGAAGCAACTCGGAGGATACGAGAATACCGAGGGGGGTCAGCGCTTCAGCGACGACGGGCTTGCTTCCTGTCATGTCATGTCATGCCGGGCGTCAAGTTACCGACCGATTGACATCCCCCCCCACTCGAGGTTCTACTTACCCCGCAACGACTCGGCCAGTGTTACTGACACCGAACACGCCGGCGAAAGAAAACCCGGACCCGGTTGAGCGGCGGCCGGACGGACCTCAAGGCAAAGGTTGACGTCGACAGAATGCAAACTCCGGAGCGGGCCGTTCACCGTGTAAGCTTGATCACAAAGCTCCTCGCGATGTGATGCCGATCAGTTTCATAGGACTGTGCTTCCATCACTATCATCCGAGGACCTAGTAGTAGATTGGCATATGTATGTGCTACATTCGACTAGTGCTGTCACCGGGGTGGAGCGGGAAGTACTAGTGTGGCGTGTCGAGGTGAGACAAAGGCGCTGAGAGTGGGCCCTCGGCGGTTATGTTTCAAGTATGCCACGATATGGCTTTGTGGCATGATCATATATTGGCATCTTGATCATATGATCGTGCCTTGACATCATATTATATTACCTGTGTCCTAGTACCAAGTAATCCCTCCAACACTTTGGGCAGCAGTCACACCAGAAAATTACAGAAGGCGAAGTCAGAGACTGCCGAAGTAGTTACTTGTGTTGTTGGAAACCCGACTTTCCATTTTTGGTGCGTTTGGACTCGGAATGATCCGAAGCTCGTGAGAGCACACCGAAAGGGAAGATGAGGAGAACCCATTGGAGTCTTGGTCCATATCCAAGTCACAGCTTTCGCCCGCAGCACGTCAGACGGAAACACTCTGAGTCAGACTCCAATGGAGCCAAGTTTATGGAACCCTGAAACCGTCACTAGAAGAAATGTAAGTACCTCTCTCTCTCCGATCTCTGACACGGCACTGACATCCATTCCTTAGTACGTCAACCGGGCGTCCAGAATCGAGTTTTACATATCCTATATATATTTATAAGGCTAGCGTACAGGGAACCATGGGCCGTTCCAGCCTTGGCTGCTAGACCCCCTCAGGGATGGTGCTTCGGAGTCGAGCCTCGCAGGCTACTGTACTACATAATCGACGGAGGCCGTGTTCTTGCAACGGCATCACGCGTTTAATGCCGTCCGCTGCATGAAACCACGCGTTTGTGATTTAGCACAACTTGGTTCAACATTGCCGTTACTGGTATACTAAACGTCAGCGTGGCCGCGGCGACGAGCACATGTGAACCGTGCATAGCCTATGCGCAGAGACTGTAACCCGGGTTTAATAGAACGTTGGACGCTCTCTCACTGAGTCAGTGAGTACATATCGACCGGAGCATCGGCCCATATGCTGTCACCACCCCTCTATTTCCTTTCTTTTTTGTTGAATTCTGGCATACGTGGGTGTCCACCCGTAGCCTCGTTCCCTCGTAGTTGTTTCCTTTTTCGACGACCAAAGGGCGTCAAGCATCAATAAATTATGTCACTCAGTCCCTACATATGTTTCCTTTTGCTCATTCCCTCGCTCATTTTCGATCTTCCCTTCCTTCTTTCACCTCGCCCCATATAGTAGGCTCGACCGAGGACGTACGACGCGATCACTGATCCCGCAGCTTACCCTGCGTCACCTGGTCAAATAGCATCGGTCCAAGGAGGGCAATCCGCAAGAGCCGTATTGAATACGAGGTCACCTGGGCCTTGCGCCACACGCTCAATACACGTCATTTCCACCTGCCATCGGCGCTTCAGCTTCCACCCCCACGGGCGTCCTAACCGAGGTCACTGTGATCATGCCGTCACCAATTCATGTGTAGACCAAGGACCCCAGACCCTCCCGGATTTAATGAACTCAATGACCGCGGTGCGGCAAGCAACAACGGAAATAACAATGCGAAGGTTAGGAGGGTATAACATGAACTCGATTAGCCATGGCGACCAGGGTAATCAAACATGCGCGATCAAAACGTTCACCGCGCGTGCTAAGTAGCAATCGAAACGGTCACGATGCCATTAACATTATTGTCGAGAGGTGATGTAATTGGAGGATAGGTATACACCATTAATATTAGAGAATACGAGTTAAGCAGCCAGTCCAATGAGCTGGAAACGAGCGAGCGAATGAGTGAGATTCAGACGAGACGTGCCTGGGGTGTTCCACATTGAAATTGGGATTCATGAGGGTACGTGGGGAGATTAAACTGGAGCAGAGAAAATGTGATGTGATGGCGGGTCGTGACGAAGACATGGACTCAAAAAGGATTATCGCAGCGCAAAGAACGAAGGGATACAATGGAAGGTGCAGTGAAGGAAGAGATGCCCAATCAATCCAAAAAGGCGAGTTCACTCAATCTGCGACTTTCGGCATCTGCAATGTCCCTTGCCTCCCTGATAATGCTTCCTATATTGTGTATGGTGGGGCTGATCGCGGTCCTCGGTGCCTGGAGGGTTGGAGAAGGAGGGGGATCTGCAGAAGAGTGTGTGCTGGGCAACCCGAGAGAGCTCACTACGGAACGACGGATGTTGGAGAGGGAACGGGATCCGACCCTTGATAGCGATGACCCCATCCTGCGTGGACTACCACTTGATATGCTCCTTCGACCGCGACGGGTTTCGCCATTCTCGGGGAGACGGGAATGATCCGACTGCGACTGCGACTCTGCTGTGGACCCTGGACAGAGGGAGGAGAAAGTACACGAGATAGGGCTCTCCGCGAATATGAGTGAAGAAGGAGAACAGTCGATTGGACTAGATATGACTATGGGTACGCTGGCTGGCGATACCAGGGCAGGGGTGATTGGTGCTTGTTCCGAGGGGTCCTCGTGCAGAACCTCGAGACCAGAAGAGGCTGACAAGGGAGGGACAGAACTGGAAATAGAAGGTCTACCCAGGGAAGGTGACCTGCCCTCGCCGGATACGTCGATTTCGGAAAGGGCGGAAGGTGGGGTGGACGGGGGACGGGTTGCCGTGTCCTCCAAGTGCGGGGTAGCCGAGGGAGCAAGATCCGAATTAGCGCTGCCTGATGAACGGTTCTTGGCTAACCAGGTTGCCTTGAGCCGTTCGGCTTCGCTTAGGCCGTTTACATCGATGGAGCTAGAAGGAGAGGGAACGCTGCCGAGACGTTCGTCTGCCTCACGTTCTTGCTGACTCAAATCTTTGCGAGGAGGGCGGAGACCGCGCTCTCGGAGGGCAGCCTCTCGATGTTCTTTGGAGATGAATCCGTTTGGGAGGGTTGGCGAGAGAGGTATTCGAGGAGAACGAAGTCCAGGGTCGGTGTTGACGGGCACAGTGCGCGTGGATGGGCGAGAGTGCAGACCTTGGGAAGGTTTAGCTGGGATGGAGATATGGAGCTTTGAGGTCATGCGGCGGATCAAAGTTGACTTTGTGGGGGGTTGGAGAGCTCGATCGAGGTCCCTGGGGGGTCAATGTGTTAGAACGGATAACGGCGATTAATGAACGGGCACGAGGATATCATAGAATATGATGGGACGGGGAAGAGGAAATTAAACGGACCTGTGTTTGAGGGATGGCCACTCAGACTGAGAGACAGCAGAGGGTCGGTCGAAGGGAATGGACAAGAGAGGAACGGTGTCAGCCATCTTGCCAGGCTGAGTCTTTTCGCTGTCTGGGATGGTCATGCGATGTTCGAGAGACCTGCGGGGACTCTTTGGGGACAGGACGTGCGACACGCGAGGACGGACGCGCTCTGGTGACGAGTCGTCGGTGTCATCCTCGCTGGAGGGAGAGAGGGAGAGAGAGACCGGAGTGTGACGAGGACGGAATCGACGGAAAGGGTCGAAGTTGTGTGTGGAGAGCATGACCGAGTGAGTGAGGGGGAAGAGATCGAGAGAGGTTGTGTGGGTTATAAAGGGTGTCAATGTGACCCACCGCCGAGTTACTACTACAGAGACCGATGCAAGGAAAGCAGAGAAGGAGAGAGAGTTGACACTGTTCGGAGTTAATATAAATTAAGGATGAGGCGAATCCCATGAGGCTGACTTGAACAAGAACAAGACCCCCCCATTCACCGCCGATCCGTCTCGGAAGTGGTTGATTAGTCACCCCGCGTTTCAATGTCACCGCTCACAGAATTCGATATCCTCAAGGCATCGCACAAGTAAATCCACACATCGCATATACTCCTCCCCCCCTTTCACTGAGTCGCAACACAGGTTCCTCCGTGACGACACAGATACCAGTGCGTCTTGGAACGATCAGCTCGCCAAAAAGTACTACGACAGCCTCTACCGCGAGTTTGCTATATGCAATCTCAAACACTTCAAGACCGGAAACGTACGCAGTTTCATTGGTTGATGTGACCCATTGGAGCACGTATCAACCACCGACCCGTCAGTTTTCCCTTCGCTGGCGCACTGAAACAGAGGTTCTCGACGGAACCGGTGAGACATCATGTGCAAATGCCCGTTGCGAATACCACCGTTCGCCTTCTCACCCCAATCTTTCAACCCTCGAACTACCCTTTGCCTACGAGGAACACGGAACCCAAAAGGAAGCGCTTGTCAAAGTCGTGCTATGTCCGAAATGTGTGCGGAAGTTGATGTGGAAACGATGGAATGACAAGGGAAGAACATCGAGCGAACAGAGATCTCTAGAATAATTGAGTAGTGAATGTTATCTCGCCTGTCTATCGATTCAAAGTCCGTTCCTCGGTGAACTGTTCCCATGTCTGCCGTTCCCGTCGAGCGGCAGGACATCCACAAATCTTGTCGTACCATAGAGTCTCTCTTGTCCGTCCTGAACGACTATTGCGAAGCCGCCATTGCCTTTGCATCCATCCAGAAGCGGTTATCCAAGGCTCTCAGAGATGTCGCAGGCCTCAAAACCAACGCACGGTTTGCAGGCATGTCCATTCCGGGCCTCGCACACGACCACTGGGGCCTTATCTGTCCTTTTCAGCCAATGCTTTCGCTGCGAGCTCAAACATCCTCGAGGTCTTGGCAGACGTCGACGCAAAGTTTGCAAAGATAGCTGAGAAGGAATCCCACAACGTCACCACAGAGGTCAAGAAATGGTTCAAGAGGCTCGCGGTCCGTACTCTAGGTTCCCTCGATCCCTGTGACCTCTCTTGAAATTCCCTGCAGAAAGTGGAAAAGGCACACGACGAGCGCATGAACGAGTCCAACGCTCGCATCGAGCAAGCTGGTAAATCACATGTCCCCAAATCACCCAGTGTCCTGACCATTCGGCTCAAAGGTCAAGCCTACGAGAAAAAGTCCAAAAAGGGTACCAAGGACGCCGGTGAGGAACATGCTCGCTACATCAATGTCCTCAGCATCATAGGACCTGAAATGTCACAAGAGAAATAGTCAGTACACATCTACTCTCAGACCACAATCTAACCTCCCTCTTCAGCAACCATGCTGTAAATGTCACTCAACAGAACGCGTCGGTGACGTTCAGTGTAGCTGCCACCCTCTCCCGCATAGCGGACGCTGAGTGGACGCGTACATGTGAATGTATGCGCCGCATATCCCCAACTATCGGCTCCCTCGGAGAATGGCGTTCCCTCTGCGAAAGCGCTTGGACTGGGTCTCTCCCCGGTGACCTACCCGTGCTTTCTGCGGAATCCTTGCCAGTGCCCACGCCCGCACAGGTCTCAGAGTGGGGCCAGACCGGACTTTCCACGCCAGCTCGCAGATCCCTCCCTGTTCCTCCCGTGTCTGGCCACGGCCCGGGATTTGTGGCGGCATCGCTCGATCCGCCGCACTCGCCGTTCACCACGGCAAGTCAGAATCAAGGTTCTGTCAACTCCATCACCACCCTTTCCGCATTCCCCTTTCCTCCCACCCACTTTCCTATACCACTGGCCATGAACGAGGCAGATTTGCAGCGGCAACAAGTTCAGATCCAGAGCCTCCAAGCTGTACATTCTGACCCTCCGCAGTCGCAAGCTGTACTGGCTCCGCCGGCCCCTGTCTTGACGGAATCTCCCACACATGTGGCGGTGACTGACTTGCCAGAATCGGTCCCGCTGGATTCCCGGTCTTCGCATTCTCCGCAGACGTCGCAGATTCCATCACCCTCCAATCAGTTCACACTTGCCGTCGGAACGCTTTCTGGGTCCGAACCACCAATCCTCTCGCTCGAAGACAAAGGGGCCATCCCCATAGGGGTGCCAAAGAAGCCACGACGCCCTTCCTTGATCACTCGTGTGCGTGTGCCACCACCATCTGATAAATCCTTTGGACCCGTGTCACCGTTCAAGAGGGCCGAATATTCTTCCGCTGACAAGGAATTCGGCGTTCACTCTGACAGCAGCAAAGGCGTGTTCAGAAGCCAAAGCGTCGATGTCGCCAAGAAGAGTCTCGAACGCATAGATTCGACTCATAGCGCGGGAAGCAACGTAGCAGCGTTGCGCAGCAAATACACCCGAGTGGTTGGTCCCTCTTTCATGTCTTATCTCTCGTTATTTACCCTCCGTTTTCCACCAAGGTCGAGACACCGTCTCAGGCACCAAAGGATATGCCCAGGTTGCCATTGAGCGTTTCCGTGATTGCGTCGCGGTATCAACCAACAGACGAACCCATGTCTCCGCGACGAACCACTTCTCCAGTCGTTGATCGTTTCCCACCAGACACCCCCGTACGCGATTTATCCACCAAGGAGAGCGAGATATGGAGACGGAAGCAACGGATCGAAGAGTTGGCAGAACTCGAGCTCAAGGAGAAGGAGTACGAGCTTCGACAGCGCGAACGCCAACTGAACCAGCGAGCGCGCGACTTCGAACGTGATCGGCTGCAATTTCTCAGTTCGCGTCCCGAGCCTGCGGCTGCAGAAGGACCCAAAGGTCCGAGGAGCAGCGTGTTCCAACACAAGCGCGGATCTCGGAGCGTAACGCACATCAACGCGCCTTCGACGACGACGACAACAAGTAGTTCTGGCATCTCGCCGCGCCCGACCACCCCACAATCTCAACCCCGTTCGCCCGCACGCTCGTTAGTATTGCCACCCAAAGACCACGCGCCGTTTTGCGGCTGCGACACGTGCTCGGTGTCAAAGTACAAGGCGTCGGACACGATCCCGTCGCCTCGCGACCTGCGCCCGCCCGAACCGCCGATTCTGTTACGGCCCGAGAAACCAAAAGGGTGGCTCCGGCGACTGAGCATGCCGAGCGTGAACGTGGCGTTTTCGCTCGACGCCAAGAAGAACGCGAGCGCGGTCAGTTTGAAGGCGGGGTTGTCGCTCCCTTCTGAGAACGGGCGGTTGCGGAAGAGGAGCTTTGAGCAGCAGCAGGGCTTGGGGACGAGTAGTCGTTCGGTATTTAGTCGGTGATGTATATACCTTAGATCTTTAGTTTGCTTATCTTTTACTTATTATCATTTATACCCCACTTCTTTATAGTTTTTACTGATCTTGTTACATAGTAAATTTTACGATTCATCACGACCGCACTGACGATTATCGTGATCTTTTCATGATAAATGAATATCAAATTTGATGGCATGGAGGATGGCGAGCAAGAGTGCTCGGGTTGACCACAAAGACATTGTCCGCACCATGGAAGAAAGAAAGACATTCTACTCCAACACCAAGGACGGAATGACGCGTTCGATTATCCGGCACGCCCTTTTCCCCATCGTTGTTGTGATTCAGTATTTTGAAGGTGACGAAGAAGGGCGGAATGTTGTATGACTCGTGAGCCCACATCTTCCCGTTCCTCGTCCTCAACCGGCGCGTCGGTAAAGCTCTCTGGTTCACCGCCAATACCGGTTCCTCTGGCGGCTGCGCAGGCACGACAACGGGGAGGCTCTGAGACACTTTGGCCTCGCCCGACGTACACCAACTTGGGATATCAGAAAATGCATGGGTTATTACAGAGTATGGGATATGTCAGAGTTGACTGTACATACCTGCTCCTACGCTTTCCGCCGATCCTTTGGTACCGCGCCTGGACCTGCCCCCAACGGCGACTGCTCTGGTTCCAGCGGAATATCTCAAGTCCTCGTATCCGTCCCCATTGCTACGCTGTTTCTTTGGTCGTGATTAGTTAGTCTGGTCGCAAGCTAAAGAACGAAGCCTGCAAAGCTATAAGAATGTCCCCGAGGTGCTGGAATGAAAATATACTTTGTTGGCTTGAAGTGAAATGATGGGCGCCCTCAGTTGGAGAACGGCGTGCGCCACAAACGCTGTCGACTGCGTCACTCGAAGGTGTGGACGTGGAGGAGGGGCGAGGACGGGCAATGACGTCGGGCATGTGTGACTTCAAGTTCCTGCGTGCATGCACACTGCATACATGGGCGTTGTGAGAGAGAGAAAGAAGCGACGACGTGCAGCGACTGTCGTGTATTCCTGGCGAAACGAGAGCATCGCCGTCATGGGCGACGACTCGGAGAGTGAGCTGTGCGGCCAGGTATTTCTCCGAATGCCGATCAACCACCCGCCGCCCCTGAGTACGTGCGATGCCTTTACCACAACTGGTGTGTGATTGGGAACGGCCAAAAGCCATGTAAGCCAATGCCCCAGACCATCTCCAGAAGAAGTCTGGGATCAAACGACAAACAGCGGACGGACAAACGTGGTCTCCGAATGTGACCTCGCCCGGAAGCGGATGTCGGAAGTAGATGCGGTGATCGATCGACAGTCGGACTTCTTCCACTTCCTTCCCTCGCCCTCACGGTGAACTACTACTGCTTCAACTCTACGTTCTACAGTTTATTCAACAATACGCTCGCGCTTAGAAATCCAGACATGGAGACAAACAACACGACAGGCGGATTCGAGAACATCCGAGAGAAATTTGGCCGCTTTAGGATCCTCATCATCGGGCGGGCGAACGCTGGCAAGACGACTATTCTCCGCGCGATCTGTAACACTACCGAACATCCGGAGGTCTATGATGGAGAAGGCAACAAGGTGCGTTTTCGTTTTCATACATATGGATGACTTGTTCACCCGGCACCAAACCGTGCGACTAGATTGATCTGACCGAGGTCGAGGGGTCCACGGGGGTGAGTATCACTACAATGTAACATACTACCAGACTCGTAGATGACGTGCATCTTTACACGCTAGCGCGGAATGCACAAGATCGAGAATGAATTGATTTTCCGGAGCAACGACAAATCTGTTTTCCATGACTCGCGGGGCTTCGAAGCGGGCTCCGCAGATGAATTCCAACAGCTGAAGGACTTCATTGTTGATCGTGCAAGTACTACACATCTCAAGAAACGGATTCATGCCATCTGGTAAGAGCCTGAACAGTATAGAAAGTAGGCATTGACTAGTCGTTACATACTCTGTATAGGTACTGTATCCCGATGGATAAATTGGGTCGGGCAATCCAATGCTCCGAGGAAATGTTTTTTAATGAATATGTTACTAGAAACGGCGAGTTCGTTTTTGGAAAGGTTTTGTTGAGCTCACGGCATATCCAGTGCCAGTTATTGTGCTGTTCACTAAGTTTGATGCATTATTGGCTGTAGCCATCAGCAAACTGTCCAGTGATAATCCAAAGTTGCGAAGGTGGCAAAGGCACAATCGCTTGTGGACGGAATATTTGATGATACTAATGTATGGGGTCGTCTTTCTCCATTGAACCATCCGCCAAAATGTAGTGTGCGGATTGGAGGTATGTATTCAATTTTCAAAGATTGCACTCATGAAATTTGCATGCATGCAAGGGATGCACAAATCACACAAGGGATGTGACCTACTGCTGGATACTGCAGGAGCTTTGAATGAGGAGGCTGTGCAAATGCTATTTGTTACTGCCCAGCAAACAAACATAGCACTGTGCATTAGATATGCAGTTAAAGAGTACGTACTGAAAGTTGAATATTCTTCAAAGTCTATTGCTATAATGTAAACAAGTGTCTTACATGACATAGACAAGTTGCATCAATCTACACTTCCTGTACACAACATGGACATTTTGGATTCTACAAAACTAGCAAGATGGTTTCCACACTTTTGGGTGAGATGGCTTTCATGTGAACTGGTTGTATCATACATGGGATTTGAATATGCTGATTGTTATCATCTCACTGAGGGGATTTAGAAAGTGAGTTGTGGATGCAGCAAACATGTCAAAATTCTATTGACTGAGATTACTTCATGTTGTTTTGAAAACAACAGCCAGTAAGTTGTGCATTGTAGAATGTGGCAGAAAGTGGTGATGCTGATGATGCCATGTCCATTCATTCTCCATTCTGCTCTGAAAATGACAGGAAGTGAGTTGCGTATTGTGGAATGTGGCAGAGAGTGGTGATGCTGATGATGCCATGTCCATTCATTCTCCATTCTGCTCTGGAAATGACAGTATGTGAGTTGTGCATTGTGGAATGTGGCAGAGAGTCACTGGTGATGCTGATGATGCCATGTCCATTCATTCTCCATTCTGCTCTGGAAATGACAGTATGTGAGTTGTGCATTGTGGAATGTGGCAGAGAGTCACTGGTGATGCTGATGATGCCATGTCTATTCATGCTCCATTCTGCTCTGGAAATGACAGTTTGTCAGTTGTGCAATGTGGAATGTGGCAGAGAGTGGTGATGCTGATGATGTCATGTTCATTCATTCTCCATTCTGCTCTGGAAATGACAGCCAGTGAGTTGTGGATTGTGGAATGTGGCGGCAGAGAGTGGTGATGCTGATGATGCCATGTCCATTCATTCTGCATTCTGCTCTTACAGGGAGTGAGTTGTGCATTGTGGAATGTGGCAGAGAGTGGTGATGCTGATGATGCCATGTCCATTCATTCTCCATTCTGCTCTGCAAATGACAGAATGTGAGTTGTGCATTGTGGAATGTGGTAGAGAGTGCTGATGCTGATGATGCCATGTCCATCATTTTCCAATCTGCTCTGGAAATGACAGTATGTGAGTTGTGCATTGTGGAATGTGGCAGAGAGTGGTGATGCTGATGATGTCATGGTCATCCATTCTCCATTCTGCTCTGAAAATGACAGCCAGTGAGTTGTGGATTGTGGAATGTGGCAGGGAGTGCTGATGCTAATGATGCCACGTCCATTCATTCTCTATTCTGCTGTGGAAATGACAGAGAGTGAGTTGTGCATTGTGGAATGTGGTAGAGAGTGCTGATGCTGATGATGCCATGTCCATTCATTCTCCATTCTGCTCTGCAAATGACAGGGAGTGAGTTGTGCATTTTGGAATGTGGCGGCAGAGAGTGGTGATGCTGATGATGCCATGTCCATTCATTCTGCATTCTGCTCTTACAGGGAGTGAGTTGTGCATTGTGGAATGTGGCAGAGAGTGGTGATGCTGATGATGCCAT